>JAUNZO010004128.1:0-77319 GCA_031894775.1 Chloris gayana
TACTTAGGTTGGCAAAGAGATGATGGAAGACTATGGAAAAAATCAATCTATTTTTTCATTCTTATCTGTTTTTTGCTTTTGTAGGATGAAGGGATTGCTCCACACCTTTATGTAGAGCTTGATTTCAAGGAGGTATCTGAACTTCTCATTTCTATACACGCAGTTCCCTAGTCAAAGAAATATGATGCATGCATTGAGATTTAATATGCACGCAATTTCTCATTTCTATACAGGCAGCTAACTAGTCAAGGCAATGTGATGATGCCTCTATGATATTTAGTATTCAAGCTGTTTAGAATGTTTCCCACATGCATCTTTATTACTTTTGTGCATGCTAGTAATGTCTCTCACATTGTAATTTGCAGGTAACCAGCAAAAAGGCTGCCATCATTAACCACTACAGTGAAATGAAGGAGAAGTTAGGACCAGGTGCCTCAATTTCGATAGGTAATTTACTTGTTTGCTCTGTACTACTTTTATATGCTAGCACTGTTTGCACGTAATGGACTCTTCCCCTTTGTTGAAATTGGAATAGATCCAAACTTCAGGATGGTTCAGTTCAGTCTATTTAATTTCCTTTCCATAACTATGGATATGTTCTCTTGTCTTAGTAGGAGTAAAATCAAAGTATTTCCATTTCTTACATAAAAGTTTCATTTTCTTGCTTGAACTTTCAAGTTTCTGTAGCTTGTGCTCAATATTTCTGCCAGATTACTTGGAAATTTACTCTTGTAATGCTTCCATACTGACATGTATGCATTGATTTATACCAAGTGGCTATCCTTGGAGTGTTAAACTAGTTACTACAGTAGAAATTTTAACATTTCTTTTGCATTCGGTGGTAACCTTCCATCCAGTTTTAATGAAAAAGTGTTCTTTGGCTCTTAGCTAGGGAATAAAAGAGTTGTTTCAAAAGTAACTTTTTCAGAACGGTAAAATTGGAGTGACTATTGAACATTACAGAATTCGGCATCTCTTCTTTCCCTGACATGACTGGAATTATTGATCCCATTATTTCAGAAAAAGGTGAAGTGACAAGTGAACATTACAAGCTATTTGCTGCCGACATTCGTGACATACCAAAACTGGATTCAGTTATTCACATGGCTGAAATGGATCCTACGTAAGCTTCTTCCATTGTCTCCTCTTTCCTATGATGTACGAGGTGGGCTGGTTCTATAAGCTTAACCATAAATATCTGCCTACCATGCTTAAACCATAAATATATTGAACTAGCAATTATGCTGCACATTATAGGTGCATTTTACACCTTTTATCTCTATTAATGTAATGTCAAATTGAGGTTTCAAGTGTTTGATATATCTTTCTATTGTCATCAGCTTGCCGACCTTTATAATTGCAGAGTGTGTGCTTATTTATATAGACCCAAGTGCCACTGCTACTGTTGTTAGTTGGGCGTCTGAAAAGTTCTCCACTGCAATATTTTTCGTGTATGAGCAGGTTGAATCATTCTTATAATGGTGTTCTGTTTTACAACTCTATATGTGATTGTCCTTGGAATTTTGAGCTGAGGCTCTTTTGTGCAGATCCATCCTGATGATGCATTTGGGGAGCAAATGATCAGAAATCTTGAGGTGCCTTTTTAATACTCTTCTTGATTTTTTTGAATCTGTGTAACCTTTATTCTGTTATGGTATGTGAATCATTTGGATTAGGCTAAATTTGCATGATGCATACATGATATCAAGACCAGGCTTGAAAGGATCAACTGTAGAACATTGTTACAAAATATTCTGACAATTAGGGGACTCCAGAAAAATGAATTCTTCACCTTGTTAATTCCAAGTATTAAATAGTAACTTCTTTACAAAGGAAAAGAAACATCTTGTGCTCAACCAGATGTTTAAACAATTGAGGCTGTCTCTTTGCTTTTCACAACTCATGTAAGGATCTATGATCCTATCTAAGGATAAGGAAGGACTAGTAGCTGTATTCTGAAGGCAGGATGAAATATATTAATATGAAATGGGCATCTGAGAGGATGCTTAGAGTGATCTAAAACCTCATTTTTAAGTTGAAGAGTGCAGTGGCATATTAGCGTTATGTTGTTTATTATTATGAACCTCAAATTATTGAGTACTATATACTAAGCTTGTGCTTCTTGTATTTGGTAGCGTAGCACCTGCTCTTTTATCTACTTCCAGCATTGATATATTCACTTATGCCATCTGTTGTCCTGGTGATTCAGAGTAGAGGATGCCCCCTCCTTGGTATAAATGCCACGCCAACCTTGAGTCACAAGGAAAAACTTTTTCTTGATAATGGATGGAAGGTATGTATTTGAACATATGACTTGGTTGATATGGTTCTTAATAACGGATGTTGAGCATGTAATAAAAATTGTTTGATATGGTTATTGTCATTTTTTCAGAGAGCTGTTGCCTGGGATATGCTGAAAATCTACAATGATTTCATTGACAGTGAAGAGAGACGCAGGTAATACATCTGGTATTATGTGAGAAATAGCAAAGAAACATTGAGATATTGACCCAACTTGCAGATTTAAGGGAGGCATTACCTTTTTCCCATTTCTGTTAACCGATAAGAGATTGCCGAGATTCAATTTTTTTTGGAATGAAATTCAAATATTGTTGGATGATGCAGTTGATAGTTGATACAATCAACTGGAAAAGGCATTTAACATATATTAATGGGTCCTCATTTTACAATGTTCCTATTGTTCTAGAGCTCTAAATTTAATTGTGGCTTAGATGACACAGTTTCCAGCTTGTATAATGCTGCACCTTTCACTGTCATTACTACTGACATGACCTTATGCAATGGTGCAGGATTGAACGATTAGAATTGTTTGACGAATTTGAAGAGTGGCATATGATGCAGGTAAATATTGCCCTAGACCATTGTTTCTTTGTTTAGGAATACCATATGTAGTTAAGTTTAAATGTATTTGTGCTCTTATTTTTCATTCACTGTGGTTCCTACTGTCAGGAGCACTATTGTGTGGCATATGGAATCAATGATGCTGAGGTTAGTCATTAATTCTTATGTGGAATAACAGTATATTTGTCGAGCTCATATTGTGACCTACAATGTTTCGATATTTAATTTACTCTCCCACTTTCAGGGCATATTTAATAATTTTGGGTTCGACAAGGAATAGCATCCATCATGCCTTTTCTTTTGTGGGTATCTGGTAAACTGATACAGTTGAAAATAGAAAGTCTAGAGAGTGTTTATGAAACGAACTTGTGCCTAAAGTATTCAAGTTGCAGCTCTTTATGCTGCGGCTTGCTTGATAGGCTGCTTGGTGACATTGACTAAACTGTTTGATCTGAGGTATGACTGTGATTGCCTATTCGTCATGATATCTTGCAGCATTACTCTGGTTTTGAATATATGTTATGCTATCCCCCTTCTTCCATTTTGTAATTTGTAAATTTCAATTTTAGCACGCTTGGCTGACAGTGCTGTGACAGCTTATAACATTTGCTTTCATTTATCTACCTTTCTAGAATGAGACAATTGCATCATTGACCTTGTTTTGGGTCTCAACGTTATATATTTGGTCCTCCTTTTTAAGATTTGTATGTATACCATTATCTAAAACAAAATCACTGTTTGATCATGGTTTAAAATGACATTGCAATCATTTTTATGATTAAAAATAAATAAGAAAAATCAGTAGCAAATATAAAGGCAAAGGATGCCTCCTGAATCCTCTCACAATGTTCATATCGGAGAACAAATATATTATCACGATTGAGATGAAAAACCAGGTATATGCACAAAGTATTGGAACATCTGTTAGTGTGAGAAAAAGGTATTCTAGGTTGACAATGCTTCGAATAGAGAATTATATGTGAATTCTATTTTTTATTTAAATGACTTGCGTGTTAGTTTCACTCAAGAAGAGACAACCATCAAACTATGATACTACTATGCTTTGTGTCTTTAAACAAGAGTACTATCATATTTATGTTGCTGATTAGAGACAACCATCAAATTATGACACTATATACTTTGTGTGTTTAAACAAGAGGAGTATTGTATTTATGTGGCTAATTGTGCAAGGAGACCTGGATAAAGAAAAGACTTTTTATATGAATATTCCTCAATATCTTGATATCAAGTATCAATAATCAAGCATAATTATTCGATAATTAAGATCCCTGATGAAATAATGATAATGTCGTGCTGGCCACCGGCCACAAAGGTCATACTGATTGTTTCAATACTGAGGGCAAGTACAAAGGTGTTATAGATCGTCTCATGCATGACACGTAATCTCGAGACGGTCTATTAGACCACTTGTATAATGGGTGGTTGTTTTAGTTGTCTTGTAGAAATTGATATTTTCTAAATTTGTGGATGAGAAAAGGAATATTTATAAGTTGCATGGCAATTACAACTTGTACAATGGTGTGTAAGCCGTCTCTTATAAATTCTAGCGCATGAGGTGGTTGCTTCGCGAAACAACCATCTCTTTCTCTCACCTCCTCTCTCTCTTTCACATCATCAAAAATCCTATGTGGCATTACATGAGACGGGGCTATAAGACTGTTGACGTGTAGCGTTGTACCTGCCCTAAAGACAAACCCCAATGCCGAGTTGGAGCCTTTTTAGGACTAGGTAGATGTTGAGGAAGTAAAAAGGGACAGCTCTTATTAAAGGTACCCTTTCCTCTTTAACTCATTCCACCTTGGTCCCTTCCATATACCATAACAGGTTTTCTTTTTCATTCTTTTTTTTCAACTTTCTATTACCCTAGCCAAGCAATAGGTCTCTATCTCTGCATGCCACTACTCATTGTGTGGAATTTTACAGACATTGACTTTTTTCAATCCGGACTTAAGAAGTAGATTCTAGTATCCGATCCAAGGGAGGAATTCTAAAACAAGTAAAGCACTCTAGAAGGTATCCTCTTTTCTTTGTATTGGGGTTGGAGCATCTCCCCACTGGGTGTGTTTGTTTCCTAGGGTCTAAAATTTATAAGCTGTCACATTGAAAAGAATCTTACTATTTAAAAGTATAAAAAAAAGTTTAATTATAAAATAAACTACAGGCCCCTAGACTAATTTACTGAGACGAATCTAATAAGATTAATTAAGTTGTGATTAGAAGACGAGTTCATTGTAGCATCACTTTAACAAAACATAGATTAATTAAGCTCATTAGATTCATCTCGAAAAATAGCACTAATCTGTCAAAAGGGTTTTGTCATTAAATTGATCAAAATATTCATAAATAATAAGATTCTCTTTAATGTAACAGATGCTAAATTTTAGAGGGCAGGAAACGAACGGGGATAAAGAAGTAGCTTCCCTCGGTAAATATATAGTATCCGACCTTAGGAGGAATTCTAAAATAGCTACTCTCGTGCATCACGAAATAAATAAGGTGCGCTACCGGTATTATGGAAAGAAGAAAATTAGATATGGGAAAAGCACGGGACAGTTTCCTTTGCACCAGTCCTGCTCCGTTTCGGCACCGCGTTGCCATCGTCAATCAAATACGCCGCCGCCCCTGCGCGACCACAAGCACGCAACGCTTCGAAACCCCTGCCTCCGTCCATGGGCGACCTCGCATCACAAGCCGGCAGCGGCAGCCGCACCTAGGGGCCGCTGAACTTTGAAAACGATTTCTACCTTTTTGCCGAAGAGAAAAAGGTCAGGCGAGTTCTTGGCAAGATCGAGAAGGTTTACAGCCGGGTAAAGCTTCTCGATGGCAAGGATTCGTCGTCGCATAACGGCTTCTGATTCGGCCTCCTGGACCCGGCCTCCAACGCCATCGTCAACAGCGCCATCGTGTCCGCATCGCCGCCGCAGGCTCAAGGAGGAGGAAAGCAGGACGGGGACATGGTCCAGCGGTCGTTGGACGGCCTCGTCGCCTTCCTGACCTACCTGTTTCCTTACCTCCTCGAAGCAGAGGCCACGGCATACCTCGCCGCCGCCGGGGCCGACCCGCTCGCCGCCGCCCTCCTCATCATCGACAGGCGCGGGTTGCGGAGGTTCGGCTTCTGCTCCGGCTCCACCACGGACGCAGTCGAGACCGCCCTTCGATGTGCAGCGATTGCATCCAAGCACCCTGATCCGGACCAGCTCGTGACAGGGTGGAAGCTGCTTTCACCTCGCCTCAAGAGCCTCGCCTCCGAGCTATCACAATGCTCACGCAGGGCGGGGCATGATGCCGTTGCCACCATAGTCCGTAACATGCTGCAGGCCACGACTACGGATACTACTACGGATCTTCTTGAGCTTGAGCAGGCGTGGGAGCTCGCCTCGTCTCGACGCGTCACTCCGAAGCCTGAATCGCTGCCTTCTGTCAGGGGAGCCATGAAGCGCGTGCTCCTGTGCAACAATCCATGGATTCTACCTGCAAGGCGATGGCCATGTATGCCAACGGCCGAGCTGCGCATCACGGTACCACCGCAGCCTGCTCATGGGCGGCTACTGCTACGGCCCGCTGGACCCGGTCTCCAACATCCTCGCTCAACACCATCTGGTACGACGAAACCTTCCCGGCAGGCAAAGAAGCAGGCACGCTGAGCATGATCAGCAGAAAATGTCTGTCGCGCGTGGTGGCCCGGTCATTCTACGGCCTCATATCCTTCCTGTGCACACGCTACGCTGGCCTCACACCGGACCTGGCCATGCGGCGCCTGCTGCTGGCTGGGGCCGACCTGCGAGCTGCCGATCCAAACTTTTGCGAAATGCAAGATGGTCGTTGCAATAATAAGCCGCCGGTGAGGACCTGGTCTTGTTGCCTGCCATTGCAACGCGGAGGGCTTAAACGAAGAACTCCATCCGCGAGTATAGCACAAGCATACCTTGCTGCCGCCACCGCCACGTTTCACACCAACCCTCTCGTGCAGAAAGAGTTTCTTGGATCAACCGATGCGCTGCCTAAGCTCACAGTTGCCTCACAGGTGCTACAGGATGGTCGCCAACTGAGTTCCAAGGATCTTCAGTTCATCTCCATGTTGTTGTGCCCCTCTTCCGTCCAGCAACAAGAGCCGCCCCTACCTTTAAAATATAAAAAGTGGCAGTACCCTCGTGCCGTCCACGGCGTCTCCGACTTCTGGGAACTGCATGATCGAGTTAGCGAAAAGGTGAAAGCTGCATTGGACACGTACAACATGACCACGGTTAGTTTCGTCTGTTACTCTCGCTTGTTTTAATTTCTCCTTTCAATAATTAATCTCTCGGTTCCTCTATACATTTCAGCAGCTTATTAAAGTTGTAACGTTTTCCGTGTTCAAATAGTTGCTTTTCCAATCGATCTGACAGTTTTCTTCTTGTGTATATGACTGCAGAAACAATCATTTGAGCTTCACATTATCTGTGGCGTCAATGAGTTTGTCGGTAGCCACTCGCTCCGTTGGGACATCAAGCGTTCACGCTTCAACCCGTTTGCGCCTGCCTTCTACCATCGCTCTCATGTCAATTTCCTGGCGGTTCCCAGAGGCGAGCCGTCTGCTGCGGTGCTGTTTTTTGCTCAGTATAACAACTATGAGCACCACAACAACGACGACAAGGATGAGGGCTCCAGCAATCGGTGTGTCCCTATAAACCTGAAGGATCTAGAAGCTGGTACGCTAGCTCTAATCTAACCGTTTTAGTTAGTGTTTTTTTTACATCTACTGTATCGATTGTTCAATCTGTGTACGGCCTGTTGTCCTGTGTGAAGTTTTGATTTCCTTTTATTTCTCTTTTTGAAGCAAAACTGGGATCTATAGTTCGTTTCATTTCTCTACTAGAGTGCATAATAATAAAACCAGTTTCTATTTTGACAAAATTCCTTCTATTTGCATTGAAACATATACACTCTTACCTCAATTTCTTGTCATCATTGAAAGCTATAGTTTTCTTCCTGCATCTGGGACTACACTCACTTAGGGCTTAGATTGTTAAGTAGTGGTAAAAAGAAGGCAACTTTATGTATTTACGTTTTTTTTTTGTATGTGGGTGTGTGAAAAGTAGGCAACTTAAAGAATTTACGTTTCGTATTCGTGTGTGTTGCAGATCAAATTCGGTGCATCTACTGTGAAGCAAAAGGCTGCAGGATTGTGCATCCGATTAGGGAACGTTTCTGTGGGCACGACAAAGAGTTTGAGAAGGTCTTGCTTGGAGAAGCACCTGTTTCTGGATCTATGAAAAGAAGCTATGAAAATGACACGCTCATCCGAGGCCAAACTGAAGATGTAGAATGGGTGTATGACCTGGAAGATGATTATATCTACACTGACTTCTGTATTGATGGAGATGACGATGGTGATACTGAAGTCAGTTGGGTCCATCATCTGCCAGTCTGCTGAACGTTAGGCTTAATTTAGTCCCGGATGATGTTGGGATTGAGAAGAATCGGTTTCTATCTCTAGAGATGTGTATATTATTTGATTTAAACACTTTTATTTAAAAAAAGAACATATATTAATAATTCTAGCCTATGTATCGATTTATACATTACAAAAGCATAGGTCACAAAGAAGGAGCAAATAAAAAGGAGGTTGATCATCCCACAAGCCAAATTATTACAAAGGAATTCTATTGCTGAAAAACCAGCTACTGCAAGTGAAAAAAAATCCATCATTGTTGTCTCGAGTGCACAACCCCCGTCTTTGAATTTTGGGTGTTTCTCCTCCTTATGCAACAGTTACCAAAAATGGCTCCAATATGTCCCTCCGAAGAGTACTTGCACAGAAGAGAAAACTAGCGCCTTGTTAAACACTAATATCATTTTGACTTAGCCAATTTTTTTTTGAGGGAATTTTGACTTAGCCAAATTACCCAACATACTTGAGTGCTGCCTCTCTCTGGCTAGGACTTCTCCACATTGCGCTTCACCATCGAGCTCAACACTCCACAAGACATCCCGAAGGACGTCTGGCTGATGTCGCCTGGTGGCCTCGGGTATGTCGTCTCTGTCACCACGCTCTCCACGTGTGGCCTCTGGCGGACCAGCTTGACGAGGAGGGCAACCTCATGCCTTTCTTCCATGATCCGCCTCCGTCGTCGGGCCCGCCGCTGCTCCTTCAAGGGTCGCACGTTGCTCCACTGCCAACTCCTCTACAGTAGGGCCACGCCGACCAGCAGCCTACGGTGCCCGAGGAACCGATGCCTCCGACTGCGCCTATTGAAGCGCTGTGAGTCGTGCCAAGTTGTGATGAGCGATCTGCCTGAGAGGGAAAGTGTGCATGCTCAAGTTGCTAGTCAACTTGAGAGTGCCTTGATTGAGCTAGAAAAGAGTGAGAATGTGGGTAAGTTTGTGCCTAGCTCCAACCTTAAGGATGAGGAAGAGTCTCTCAAACCTACAAACACATACTATCCACCTAACCCAAATCCTTCCTTCAAACCTAAACAAGCTGACAAACAAAAGACCAACCCTTCTGTGCAACCCAAACCTAATTCTAAGGGAGTCTACATTTGCATGTTTTGTGGTCACAAGGGTCATTTGGATGATTTCTCTTATAGGCGTAAAAAGGAGAGGAGAGTTGATCGAGACAACTCTTTGCTTCCAAATAGTGGGAGGATTTCTTGGACGATCTTGGTGCTAGGAAACTCTAGAACAATCCTTGATGGGATCTTGACCAAATCCATGGCACGAGCACCTTTAATTTCATAGATTTTCCTAAGGTTCCTTTTTTTCGTGTTCTTGCACAAGATCTGAAATTCCGCCCTCATTTTTGTTCGCTTGATGTGGAATCTTGTTGGAGGAGGCGCGCAATGGTCTTGTGATCATCTAGTCCAAATTTTCAATTCAGAGCTCGTTTGATTAAGTTTTGGCCGATTCTTACTTGATTTCGCGTGTTGTTTGGACCCAGTCGGAACTTCCGATACGATACCGAAACTTCTGGTCCAAATTTTCAATTCAAAGCTCGTTTGATTAAGTTTTGGCCGATTCTTACTTGATTTCGCGTGCTGTTTGGACCCAGTCGGAACTTCCGATACGATACCGAAACTTCCGGTACGAACTTCCGATGCGGGATCTAAACTTTCGATGCGGGCCTGAAACTTCCGATGTGGACCTCGGATAGGCTGTTTTGAGTATTTTCAGTTGGAACTTCCGACCCAGTTCCGAAACTTCCGATATGCGACTGATCTGTTTGAGTTTTATTAATCTTTGCGTCAACTTCCTTTCTCCAAGTTGTTCTAGGTTGCTTCCACTTGTTCTTAACCACTCCCAGGGCTAGCATACCACCAGTTGGTGTGTATAATCTTGGTGGATTACTTTAGGTAGTAATTGGGACATAGGCCAAGTTCTCTAGTAGAGTTTTAATTGGCTCCCATTCCCCCCCCCCTCTCCGGTCGCCTTCTCGGTCCTTCAAGTGCTCGGAGCGAAGATTTTGTTGTATGTTTCCTCCCCGTGTGCTCTTTTCCTTGCCTTTCTCTTCAGCTGCCTCGTGTCATGTATTTCAGCCCCATTTTCGGGGCATCTTGTAGCTCTCGGCTTCGGCTATGCCCTGGTTCACCCTAATAGCCACCGGTCTCGCCTGGAGGCACATGACGCGGTGAACCGTCCCTCGCCGGTTGCACCGAATGTGAACCCACCTCGTGGGCCTGCTCCGCGCTCGTGTTGCCCGCACCAACCTGGATTTTCTACCAAGGAGGTACTACCGCCGCCCCTTATCGGACGGGTGCAGAAGAGAGCACTCGCAGAGGAGCTCCTCTGCGTGGAGATTCGGGAGTCTGTCCAACATGGATTAGGATTACATTAATTAACTGTCTGACATGAAACATTAATATTTAATTAAATCTGTGAAAATATCTGTGAAAACGGTACACTGCCATATGCAGCATGCAAATGTGAATGATCATTTAGTTGGATGCAGTAAAAACGTCATCATTGCTGCTGCATCTCATAGCTTTTGAAGCATGCCAGACACACAGGCAAATAAGAAAATTGCAACTTGTGTTTTTAAAAACTAATAAAGAAATTTGGATTTTATATGTAGAGGGTGAGCAAAAAATCCCTAACTATCCTCCAGGTAACTCATTCTGTAATTGACATGACATTCCATTTTCAATAACCTTGCAAAACTAGACGTTAATACTTTCTTAACTAAAAATTATTTGAAGATCCAGTAGTGGACGCGTGAAACCAGATTTCAAATTTAAAAGAAAACACAAACGAAGATTTTGCAAACCCAGCAAGGATAAAAAATAAATGTAATACTGTTCTTTTTATAAAATATAACATATTAAATTAGGACATAAATCGGGATCATATCAAAACAAACTTTATTTCATCAATCTGAAAAAAATAACTATTGCAGTAATTATAATAATATACTGCAACCTAGTATGTGATCCCATATGAGATTGAAAAATCAAATTTGCAAAATGGATATGGGATTGAAAATTTGGAAAATGAATGAGCATCCAAATACATGAAAAAAATAATATGCTACTGCATGTAAGAATCAAACTTCAAAAAGGAACCGAATAGATAAATATTTCGCGTATTGTAAAGGAACCCAGGAAAAAAGAATCGAACTCTTCGGTTCATCATTTGTAAACCGGACTTGTTATAAATTATAATTTACATGGAAATTATTTATATTTCAAATTTGAAAAAGAAAAACGTTGATGTGAGAACTTTGTGCCGCATGGACATGTCACACTTCCAAATCCTATAGAAAGGAACAAGAAAAGAAATTGTAAATGTATTAAGTGGATTTATCTAATCTCCATCTCCACCCTTAAATTCACACTACTACAATAATCCTCTATAGTGACGGACACTAATTATACCACAGTGGCGAACAAAACTAGATCCCGTTTTCATTCAGGAATCACGCTATACAATATGGCATGACAAAAACGTCTAGATCTTAAAAATTTAGTTTAGGGTGGTTTTTTTTAAAAAATAGATTAATAACGATTATTTTAAAAAAAGTTCACAACACTATCAACTCTCAGTTTGATGGAAAGACCATCCAGGAAAGGAAAAAAATGATTTTGGACCTAATTGAGAACTTCATATTTTGGTGGGCCATGAAAGGAAGCGGCATTTGTTTTGAGACCGAATTTTCTCTGTGAGCTAAGCAAGACTTCAAGACATGTGGTGTGACAGGTCGATTTTGCCCAATTAAATATAGTATTTTTGCCAATTTGCACGGATGAGTGTGGTGTCCTTAGTAAAATGATATCCTTTTCTTTTTGACTAGTAGTAGTCCAAGTCTTTGGTCAACATTTGGGTCAGGTAAAGTCCCTATTGTCGGCAAAAAAAAAAAAAGGTAAATTCCCTCTATTTGGAGTGGACCTGCACTGTTCTGTTTAGTGCACGCCCACTGTCTTGTTTACTTGTTGATGGCCATGAGAGAGCGGATGCCAAGGTCGCTTACAGCTCTGCTCCTTTTTTACCTGGCAATTGCCATCACCGCTGGGAAGGCAAGTTCATGCATACCCCGGGAGAGAGATGCGTTGCTTGCCTTCAAGGCCGGTGTCACTCCAGGTGACGAGCTGCGTTCATGGCAAGGCCACGACTGCTGCAAATGGAGCGGTGTGGCCTGCAGCAACATGACCCTCCATGTCATCAAGCTGGATGTGAGCCAGTACGCTCTGAATGGGAATATAAACTCATCCTTAGCTACTTTGACGAGGCTGGAGTACCTTAACCTGAGCCACAATAATTTTGGTGGGATGGCCATTCCAGAGTTCGTAGGATCCTTCAAGAAGTTGAAGTATCTTGATCTTTCACGTGCCAACTTTGGCGGGAAGGTCCCTCCTCAGCTCGGTAATTTGTCTACGCTCGAGCATCTTGATCTGAACTCGTTTACGTCTTCTACGATCCAGATGGACAATTTTCTTTGGGTTTCTCACCTCAGTTTCCTGAGCTATCTAGATCTGGGTTGGTTAGATCTCAGTGCATCCTCGGATTGGCTACAAGTCACCAGTAAGCTTCCTTCGCTTGAAGTGCTTCGCCTGAATGATGCATATCTTCCTGCCACCAACTTGAATTCTGTTTATTATGTTAACTTCACGGCACTCACGGAACTTGATCTTGGAAGCAATGAACTAAATTCTAGTATGCCAAAATGGATCGGGAATCTGCGCTCTCTTTCTTATTTGGACTTATCGAGTTGTCAGCTTTCAGGTTCAGTTCCTGATATGATGGGGAACTTGACCTCCCTCCAATTACTTCAGTTGCGGGATAACCACTTGACAGGAGAAATACCACAAGCCATGCATCATTTATGCAGCTTAAATAGCCTGGATTTGTCTATGAACCATTTATCAGGAGATGCTGCAGCAAGAAAGAACTTGTTTAGCTGCCTGAAGCAACTGCACTTTCTTGATGTCAGCACCAATAATCTAACCGGAAGCATATTTGAGTGGCTGCAGGACTTGTCAACTGTTAAACATCTTGATATCAGTAAGAATATATTCTCTAGGCAAGTACCTGAAAGTATTGGCAAGTTATCAAACTTAACTTACCTGGATATTTCATCCAATGCATTTGAAGGAGTACTATCTGAACTGCACTTTGATAATCTGTCAAGATTGGATTTCCTAAGTTTGGGGTCGAACAATCTGAATATTGTAATTCCACCCAAATGGATGCCACCTTTTCAACTCAGAGGTTTAGCATTGCATGCTTGTCGGCTTGGCCCCCATTTCCCTATCTGGCTGCGGTCACAATACAAAATTGAGGTGATTGATCTAAGCAGCTCAGAGATCGTAGCTACATTACCTGATTGGCTCTGGAACTTCTCGTCATCCATCATGAGCTTGGATTTATCGAACAACACAATCACTGGTCGGTTGCCCACAAGTTTGGAGCAAATGAGTATGTTGAAAATATTCAATATCAGAGCAAATCAAATTGTGGGAGGGATCCCTGATTTACCGGCTAGTGTTCAAGCGCTGGATCTGTCCATCAACCACTTGTCTGGACCATTGCCTCAAGACTTCAGAGCCAAAGAAATTTACTACATGGTCCTCTCAGATAATTTTTTGGATGGAAGCATCCCAACATATCTTTGCAAGATGGCTTTACTGGAAATCCTTATTCTATCAAGAAACTACTTCTCAGGTGTAATCCCTGATTGTTGGTCGAAGGTCTCAAGACTGAAAACGATAGACTTCTCAAGCAATAATCTCCATGGAGAAATACCTGCAACCATGGGTGCTCTTACCTCCCTTGCAGTATTATCCATCCCAGCGAATAGATTATCAGGTACTTTGCCCACATCCTTGCAATCATGCAATGCATTGATCATTCTTGACTTTGGGAATAATAAATTATCTGGAGGCCTACCTACTTGGCTGGGTGGCAGCCAACAGTCCCTGATTGTTCTGTCCTTGCGGTTAAATCAATTTTCTGGAGAAATACCACGGCAATTGTCTCAACTTTACGCTCTACAGGTCTTGGATCTTTCTGGCAACAACTTATCCGGTCCTATTTCACTTTATCTAGGAAATTTAACAGCTATGCATTTGGGTAATGATCTTCAGACATACGCTAGCATACATCCACTGCTCAAATTCACTACAGTTTATACTGGTCTACTTACTATGGTGACTGTTTCTATAGTCACAGATAATGGTAATATTCTGCTCAACGAATTCACAATGACCGCTATTGATCTTTCAAGTAATCAGCTTACAGGAGAAATCCCCAAGGAAATAGGAACTTTACCTTTTCTGATAGCCCTGAATCTCTCAGGAAATTACATAGATGGGACTATCCCCCACGAAATTGGGAACCTAGAGTCTTTAGAGGCACTTGACCTTTCGAGGAATGTTTTGTCAGGTCCGATTCCTTCTAGCATGACAAAGCTGTCTTATCTGAGCCTTCTAAATCTATCCTACAACTGCCTGTCAGGAGTCATACCTTCAGCGGGTCTGTTTGCCAATTTCTCAAAAGATTCATATTTGGGTAATTCAGATTTTTGCGGCTCTCTCCTGTGTAACAGATGCTTACAACACATCGTTAAGCACCCATACAAGATTGACGGGGGTACATACTTATGTGCAATTATGGGGTTTGCATTTGGATTATCCGTTATTTCTGCAATCCTTCTGCTCATTGTAACAGCAAGAAATCCATATTTTCAGTTTATTGATAGTATGTTGGATGAGTTCCAAACTGCAGCTGAGATAAAACTGATTAGAGGCAAGGTAGCAAGCGGCCAATCCACCGAGAACAGACGTGTTTGCAGCCAGAACTCTATCACTTGCTACGAGTTGGAATTCGGATCCTAAGTCCTGTAACTCTGTATCTATACTATTAGGAGCGAATACTTTTGAAATCAATTTCCACCTAGGAATAATCATTTTTTAAGGCTGCAAACTTTGGTGTATGGACCCCTATATCCAACATATGCACTGTGTGAGTATGTAATACTATGTGGCTGTATATATAGTCACATGTAGTTCATTTTGTGGTAATATGTTTTTTGACGAATTCTTGATGAACGCTATTGATCTTTCAAGTAATCAGCTTACATGAGAAATCCCCAAGTAAATAGGAGCTTCCATGCCTCCTCCTCCACAGCAGGGCCACACCGACCAGCAGCCTGCGGTGCCCGAGGAACCAGCGCCTCTGACTGCGCCTATTGAAGCGTTCAGAGCGAAGATCTGCCATGTGCTCTCTTTTCTTTTGCCTTCTCTTCGGCTACCTCTTGTCATGTATCAGGGGCGAGGCTATGTGTTGTAATTAGGGTCGGTCGACCCCGACGAATTCCAGCAAATCAGTGAATTAGCCATGTTAATAACTGATGGTTAAGTTCTATGAGTCATTATCAAGCCATGATCGACCCGATGACCCTGGCGAGCTGCTGTGTTGGCTTCGCCCCTGTCATGTATCTCACCCCCATTTTCGCGGCACCTTGTAGCTCTCGGCTTCTGGCTCTACCCTAGGTCGCCCCGACAGCCACCAGTCGCCTGGAGGCGCACGACGCGGTGAACCCTCCCTCGCCGGCTGCACCGAATGTGAGCCCACCTCGTGGGCACGCTCCACACTCGTGCTGCCCCCACCAAGGATTTTCTACCACAGGGTGTACTACTGCCGCCCCTTATCGGACGGGTGCCGAAGAGAGCACTCGTAGAGGAGCTCCTCTGTGTGGAGATTCGGGAGTCGGTCCAACGTGGATATTAGGAATTGTTATTAGAATTGTAAGTAAGGTACGAAATTTTTTAATGAACATTAGGAATGAAGATTCAAGTATTTACTGCTCATACAAATAAATATTGATACTTCAAATCTGCTTGCCGGTAGGAAAGATAAATGTATTTCATGGATATAGCTAAAAGAAAAAATGAATATATAGTATTCAAGATTATATGCCAAGGATACATTAATTTCATAATAAAGAAAATTGAAGAATATTCCAGTAGGTACAACATAACAGCTTTGTGGGTACCCAAGCCTATTGTTGCATGCACGCTAATTTCATGAGCAAAATAGCAAAAAATCTTCAGCGTAGATGGAGATATCACTACTACTACCAAAAAATAGTACTGGCATTTGTACGTTGAGGGAACTATAATGGTTGCTTATGTTGTTCATCTTTCCTCGATCTTTGATCACTCAGATATTGCGTGGGATTTACAAGTATCTTGTGGTAAGTTTTATTCAGAAGAGAGTCGTGACTTCTTATGCAGTTTATGATTATCTTTTTCATATCTTTGCTTTGGTGGGCTACAAGTGTCAAGCTTAATTTACTTTCGTGAATATCTTTGCTACGGTGAGTCGGTGACCATGTATTCAATGCATCATCCGCTTCCGGCTTCCTCCTCGCTTCCTTGCATGCTTTTCCTTCAAGCGTGCACCACCCTCCGTTGCTTCTAACCCTCCCTGCTAGCAAAAACATATGGACCTAAAGTTAATTGTTCCATTCATTCACACAGAAAATGCCGAATTTTAGAATGGCAAAGGAAGAAAGTGTAGAACGGAACAGCAGGGAGAAGGGGTACCTGCTCCATCATCGGGCACGGCAGGTGTGCTGTGAAGTCAGTGGCTATTAGACTGGACAAGTGCGGCGTCGTGTCATCAGGGACGAACTTCTCGTGCCTAATAAGTGTATCTTCTTCTGCACCGTATCAAGGCTGATCACATACTGCACTGTGCTTATCTTGCTGACGCCACAAACGTTTCCAAACACGTCCACAGCATCCACACAGTCAATTTTACTGAGGACGAGGCAGAGGACACCAGGTTCAACCCTGCTGATGACAGGGAACGATGGTCTGACTTTCGGTAAGTTCCTCTCAACAGAGCTGTCCACGAGATCTTTCACGCGTAGAGGAGTGCCGGCAGGCACCCAGCAGCCTTCTTCTTCGAGGCCGAGGGGCAGCGTCCACGTTGCCAGAGTCACGTCCTCGCAGGACAGACCTTCGTTGTAGCCCTGCAAACTCGCGAACTTGATGATCGCGCCGCCGACGAGCCCGCGGTGCGGAACTCCTGGGTGTGCGGGCGGCGCCGGTGCTTGAGGTTGAAAGCACACTCGCGTGGCAGCGGGACGAAGGTGAACCGGGGATCTGTTGCCGGGTCGAGGTGGTGGTCGCAAATCAGCACGCCTTGTAGCAGGTCCACCCAGCACGCACGGGAGTCTCCGCAGGCGAAGGCCATGTCGATGCGGAACAAGTAATCGGGGACGAACGCCCGGGGAGGCGCACCTCTCTCCGGACCCACCGGGCACGTGGAGACTCCCACACGAAGAGCACGGCGTCAGGGAACCCGGACCTGGCGGCAACGAGCTCCGCTACCGTGTAGGTTCCCTTGCCGACGCCGCTGAGGATGACGGCGCCGGGCCCGATGCCGTGGTACGAGTAGGGGTCGCGGGGAGCTGGGGGATCGCCGCGACGGAGCCGTCCGAGGCGTCGTACACGAGGTAGCACCCGCTCGACGGGTTGGTGCTGAAGCCGGGTTGGTAGCCGCCGGTGTAGAGGAGGACGAGCGCCTTGTCGGTGCTGGCGACGGTGCCGCCGCGAAGCCCGTCCGCCTGATGCACCTTGGATCGTGCATCCGTCGGCTGCCCCATGGATAACTGGCTCACTGCAGGGGGTCACCAAACACTTGCGGCAGATCCGACTTCATCGCTTCCAAGGTTGCCATCATACTCTCGCCGCGGGTGAATTTGGCTCCTGGTTCTCCGCTCCGAACGAATCTCACTTTGCGCTGGAGCAAGACCCATCGAGGGGCCATGATCGGTGGAAGGGCTGCTGCTGCCTCTCTAGGTCGAGGAAGACAGGAGATATTGGTTTCGATATGGATTGGAGAGGATTAGGATCAGAGAAACAGACGGCAACTGCTAAAGAATACCCTTGCTCCCCTCCTGGGTGCTAGATATAGCACTACAGGTGTCCAACAGCATCGACTCCATGTATACGACGTTGGGTCTTTCGAAAAAAAATGTATACGACGTTGGCAACGAGCTCCTTTTTCCTATGCAAAACGCGGGTGATTTACAGCCGCCAGCAGGGTAAAGCAGAGACATTGTTGCACGACGGTCTCTGCTGAAGGCGTGACGGCCAAATTATTCAGCGATCGTATTATTGATACCCAATTTTGGAAAAGCTAATTTAGTGCAATTCAAACAGCCTACACAACAGATATTCAATCCAACGAAACAGATCCAGCAAAGCAACCAACAAAATACGGACTGAAGTTCAGACAGGGTAGGCATTAATTCCGCCATTGATCCAAACACGAATATAAACAAGATGCAGTCGCCATAAGTTTTCACTTTTTCACCATCTCATAATATAATCACCGAAGTACTGGATGGAGGGCAGTGTATTTCACAAACTACATGGATGTCATTAACTGAAGCTCATAGATTAGATCAGTTGAAGCTAGGGCAAATAGGTCCCTTCGACAAACCAAGGCGAACCTCCATTCCATGGTGCATGTCAGGTTGCCGGAAGTTGTCAGAATCTTGAGGCACTGCAAGCCAAGGTAAAAAATATATATTAGCACAATGTAAGATATTTAAAGCAACAGGAGGAACACCCAGATAGCACATAGAAAAGAGTTCAGTATACTGCAATGCAAATTGTGAAGCTTGGCAGTACAAGTGCTATGAACTAAGATAATGGATCAATGAATGGCAGGAATCATGCTTATCACTAAGGTAATCTAACAAAAGGGCACAAACTTAGATCATTGGACCATGCCTCTAGTTGTTCCACCGGTAGCATCGAGTAAATGCTGCTAGAAATTATACTCATTCAATTTATTCAAACAAATACTCTGAAAATATGAAAACAAAGACAAACATTTTGCTACGAGGAAAACTCCTGATTATCAAGTAACACCAACTTTCAATTAAATCAGTTCAACTATTATTGATTGATCAAGTGACAAGTGCCAAGTCTTCACATAATGAAAGAATTAACTGCTAATATGAAGGATCAGAAAATTTAGGACATAGCAGTGTTTCCTAACCTTGGCTAAGAACAAAGTGTAACAAACTATTGCCGAAATGCTTGTGCACGGATGTGAAACAACAGGAAGATGATTGAATGGAAATCAAGAGCAGGATATCTTACTGTTCAGATAATCTTCAAATCCGAAATCATCCAGGGAACCTGTCATTGCCTCATATCCAAGCATAGATGATGGCAAAGCACCTGGGGGCCTTTGGAACCTGGCATCAAGATATTTGTCAGCAAGGTATCAGATGTGCTTACATCAGTGAAAAACAATTGAAGCTAAACACAAGATGGAAGAAAACAGAAGGTGAAAATGGTGCTCCAGCCTATTCCTCTTTATAATCCGTGAATCATTGGTGATTTGGTGTTACAAGAAATAGATGAACACAAGGAACCTTCAGTATGATTCCAACTTAAATCAAAGAATGGTGGACGCATCTAGAAAGACCCATTTGAAAACAAAAAACCAGTGTGATATCAGCAGTGCAGGCACTTGTGACTTGTGAGAGTGCTCCTTACATAATTGCGACTGTAGAAAGTCTAATACAGCAAGGCATTGATTTTATATAAAGCCAAATCATTCATTAAAAAGTACATTGTGAAGAACCAGGGGGAACAAAATATCAAAGTGGAGCTTCAACGCATCTCTCCCTCTCTTTTTTTTCAGTGGACTAATTTCATTATAAGAAGGGTATTTCAACACCAAAAAGCATGGTCCGAGGACACTATAATAAGTCTATAATAATCATTCCAGTGAGACGCATAAGCACACAGGCAATCAATTCTAGGTAGATTCAACCCTGCAAAAGCATCAAGGATACAGCAAATGACAAGGGGGAATGAAATCTTGAATGCAAAATGTTAGCCATGTTCTAGCCATACTCTGAAACCATGTAAACAAGTCTAAATTGGTAAACCAGACACTTCTACACAAACTCGATTGATGTGCCCTCCGTCCAACATGACCTGCACGCAAGTGGATCAGCAAACTTCGAAGGCCTGCCCCGACATGGGTGGCATGTAAATCAAATGATCCACTGCAAATATGGATAAATAAAGTTCCAGGAATTCAACACAAGCATCCTAACGACACTGATACTTAGGACCAGGAATTCAACACAAGCATCCTAACGACTCTGATACTTAGGGTCCACCGTCCACATGCTAGGGCCAATGTAGCCCGGATCTCGATAACACGTGGTTGACATGAATTTTCGAAGGAGAAATTAAAAGAGAGGAGCGCGAGACCTGGACAGGATTTGGGCGTCGAAATCCTTGCGGATGTTGAAGGCGGATCCGTAGATGGCTTCCGTCCCGAACCTCTTCTTGTCCGCCCAGAACTTGGTCTCCTGCGCGCATACCCAAGTCACTCAAGCTCAGGGTTAGAGTTTCGACGGCACGGAACGGAAAATAGAGAAAGGAAAGTGCTGGATCACCGATTGAAGGGTGGATTGTAGCGGGTGAACCGGCACGAGGTCAGACTTGACGCCGGCGTTGATGCCGAAGCGCAGGGCGTCGTGGTCCAGGCTGATCTCCTTCTTCATGCCGCCGCTCGCCATCGTCGCTGATGTTGCTTCTCTCTCTCCTCCCTCTCTGGGAGATTGCGGCGACCGGCGGCGGCGAAGGCAGCGAGGCGAGATGCGGTGTGCGGAGAGGCTCGGGGTGGGAACGAAGTTTGGGTTCAGTCCCGACTAGTCCGCGCGTCAGTTCTTGTCTTCAGCCCATCACTATCGGCTACGCGAGAACAAGTATGGGCTTCAGCCCATCGGCCCAAGGCCCGAGTCTAACGCGGCCACGTTTCTTTCTTGCGGAGGAGGCAGAAACCGAGCCGAGTGACAGCAACCAGAACGACGACACCTCTCCGTTGTCGCTGCGGAACCGCATCGAACCAGACCACCACCCCTCCGTCGCTCCGCTCCGACTCGCAGCTAGGGTTTTGCCACCGCCGATCTCTCCGCGTCGCCATGGACTCTGCTTTCGCGGGCTCTTCATCCGCCCCCGGCGAGGCCCCCACCTCCGGGGAGCACCGGATGGGGACCACCATCGTCGGGGTCTGCTACGACGGCGGCGTCGTCCTCGGCGCCGACTCCAGGACCAGTACAGGTACGGTCCGATTCGTCCCGATCTGCGTATGCCACAGGAGATGTTTTAATGTTTGTCGATGTGGACATTTGGCGTTGCGCCTGTAGGTACTCAACTAGATCCTTGTTGGGATTAGAGGCTTTTCTGAAGAATATGTGATACCTTACTAGCATGGTCTCTTAGGTTAGTTTATAGCATGCGGGATCGTCCAATTTTCGAATTTCCCTATAGGTTTGGTTGATTTTGTGAGATCTTTGCCGTTTGCTGCATCATGACTAACTAGACAGATGCTTTTGAGGTGATTTGCTGCCCGTGTTTCTAAATTATAACAATGGAAGAACCAATTCTGAGTAGTAACTTGTTGCATTGCCATGTAATTAAAGTAAAACAACATTGCCACTGTTTTGATTTGATTAGTTGTTTATGCTATCATGGTTGTTGTTATGGCAGTGAATGATGGAGTTACACTTCTTATGTTTCTTCGACTGAACCGTTGATTTTTTTTATGAATCAGCCTTTTCTATATTATGTTATCTTGCATACCTCTGCTGAGAATATTTTTATTGTTCCTTTATTGTCATTGATGCTACATTCCTCTGCACAGAATATATTTTCATTTGTACCAAAGTCAAAATGATGTGCCCTGTTTTGTAGGATCTTTTTTTCACTGCTTCACTTAATACCCTTCTGTTGCCTTACCCTAATTTTCAGGAATGTATGTCGCAAACCGTGCATCCGACAAGATTACTCCGCTGACAGACAACGTGTATGTTTGCCGCTCTGGATCTGTAAGTGCCCGTGCTATTTTGAAGACTGAACTTTCTTGTTGTCTTGTGTTTTTCTTTTTTTTTTTTGAGGGAACTTATTGTCTTGTGTTATTGGCATATGATGATGTTTAAGTAGAAACCATATCATGCATTAGATCCTGGTTCAGTCAGTGACATAGTATGTGTTATTGTTAGCATGAATCACAGAATAAGTAGTACAAAACACAGATATTTGGTTTTTAACACCGTTTTAATGTTTTATTACTGCAAATTTTCATATTCAGTCCACTAACTAGTATTAAAGAAGCAGATTTCTTTTCAGAAATTTTTTCTTTGCACGTAACATTCTTGTCCCTATTATTCTTGCAGGCTGCTGATACGCAAGTCATTTCAGACTATGTACGATATTTCCTCAACCAACACACGTAAGATCTTGTTATTTCCAGAATAATCCATGGTCCTCTCGTGAAATAAATTTAAAGATCTCTTTGATAAATATGATGCTATACAGCATCAAGGAACATTTTAATGTGCAAGATAAGCTTATGCAAAAGCTTCCCTCTATGTGCAGAATTCAGCTTGGTCAACCAGCTACTGTGAAAGTTGCTGCCAACTTGATTAGACTTCTAGCTTATCAAAACAAGGTTTGTTTTCATATTATAGCATACCAGTTAAGGCCTGTTACACATTTCATTGATGAACAGATGACATTTGGCATCTTTCTGCACATGTGATGCTAAGATAGTTTTTCAATTGTACAATGACTGTTTATTATCAATGTCCAGAACATGTTGCAAGCTGGAATGATAGTTGGTGGATGGGATAAATACGAGGGGGTCAAATATTCTCAGTCCCCCTTGGTGGAACAATTCTGCGTCAATCTTTTGCCATTGGAGGTATTTTCCCATAGACTGACATTTGCTCCTTTATTTCAAGTCAGCATCCTTGATGCAACTTGTGTTACTATTTTTCCTGTGAAATAACTTGTGCATTCTGGCTAACGATCTAGTACTTAATCACATCATTCCATATTTCACTGCATTATACTCGAATGTTCAGTACTCAAGTCTCAAACCTAGTTAAGAGTAAGCTTTTGTGCTGAGAAAGATAGGATGGATTTTGCTGATTCTTTTTTTCATGTCTGTTTCTGACACAGTGATATATCTGCCTTATTGCAGGTTCAGGTTCGAGTTACCTGTATGGACTGCTTGATCATGAATGGAAAGAGGGGATGAGCAGGGAAGAAGCTGAGGTATGCTGTCAAATTTCTTTGGAGTCTGGATATTGACCATGAGATATTTCTGTCAAGAACAGTATAGAAAATAGTTTACGGTTTTATGAAGCAGAGTAGTTTGAGAGTATGATTTAATTCCACTTTCCTAATCTGGTTATTTGTGTTCATATTTACAGAAATTTGTGATGAAGGTGGTTTCCCTTGCTATGGCCCGTGACGGTGCTAGTGGAGGTGTTGTTCGTACAGTTACTGTAAGTGCTGTTGTATTTAATGTTGTTATGCTTCATTCCTTTTGTTGAGAAATACTCAGTTCAGAATTTGATGATGTTCCAACCAACGTTTTACAAATTTCTGGTCCACATGAGTATTGAAGCATCATCAATACCTAAAATATTTATACTATAATTTTATGCTGCACTCTGGTATAGTGTATCTTGTGATAGTTCTGGCAAAATAAAGCTGTCATTGCTCATTTGTCTTTCATTTCTCACGTTGTGTAATCCATCCATATGCCCTGTCATTTCTGTTTATAATGATGAATGCTGCTGGCTGTGTTGGAAGTTGAAGCAAAGGAGAAAATGGCTCTTGAATGATGATTCCTTTTATTCTGTTGTTACATGATTTGGGTTCTTATAAAATCAATTAGATGGTTTCTTATTTGCTTGCATTAGCAGGATCAGCTGTCATTAAAAAATATACTTTGTTTATAGAAAATTAGGGATTGATGATTTTTTTCTTTGAACCGTGTAATCAATCTTATATCTCCTAGTATTTCCACTCAGTCCACTATTTGCTTCTCTAATACCTTGAGGATACCAGACAAATAATCAGAAGTTTAGAATATCTGTTTTTATCGGTTAAAAAATTCATGGGATTTGATTGTTTTGCAGATTAATGCTGATGGTGTTACAAAGAAATTCCATCCAGGTGACAAGCTGCCACTGTGGCACGAAGAGCTGGAGCCACAGAGCTCGTTGCTGGATATACTTGCTGCTGGGAACCCTGATCCGATGGTCCAGTGAATTTGATTTGCAGTCGTGTGCCTGCCTATGTAGACTTGCAATTGTATCTGACTTTGTTCTAGTTTTTCAACTAAAGGGTGAATGCATTGCCTGTTGAATTGCCAGACTTTATAACAGTTACATCGTCCTGTTTAGAAATGTTATTTCTGTTTGGTGGGTAATGGCTATTCAACACTTTAGTCCACTATTTCTGCTTGTTACGGCCTTCCTATCTCAGGATAGCATAGGAATGATATACAGGCTGCTTATGTGTATTCGTTGTGTATTCGTAATTGGTGCAGAAACTAGAAAGCAGCCAATTACATGATGTGTTTTGCTTTCATACATTACATAACCAAAAGCAAGCTACTAGTCAACGAATAACCATCAGGGAATTGGATTTAGAACACAGTAGCAGGGTTACCCAAACCACATTCAGTTGTTAACTTCTGAAATCCATTCCAAAAATAGTTTTCAACCTTCGAACCTAAGATTTATTGACACAGTAACTTCTTCCATTTCATTCATTACATTCAACCTTTGAACCTAACATGAAGTTAGTGAAACTCCTATACAGTTTCGAATCTGATTGCAAATCATTCTCAATTTTGTTCCAGTCAGTACAGTTCAATTGGGCCTGGTGAAGATGCACAGAATAAACACAGCATCTTTCAACCGCCCCACTTTCTGTCTCAGTCAGGGAATATAATACATGGGATTGGGGAGCTTGAACGAGCGAACTGCCACGGAAGAACCCAGCAGATCACTCCACTGATCCCCGGAATTGCCAAGGATCCTATATCCTTCTGCTTCCATTTCCTTCCTCTTTTCTGATTTGTAGGTCATCGCTGTTTTCATCCGATCAATAGATGCCCTGGTCACCGGGAAGGACAGATTTCAGAATCAAAATAAAACAGATTTGACCAAGCTTAGGAGTTAGGAGAAGTTAAATTCAACATCAAACAAAACAGTTATGAACCTTAGCTATGAGTAATTTACCTATAGTGAGAAGTGAGATGATAGCAAATTATATAGATATGTTTGGGAAAAGGCAGCAACAGCACAATGTCTGAATGACAAAAGGCATTGATATTCGATAATGCAGGTCCATTATGTGGGCACGCAAGTGTTAATTATGGATGTTGCAGGCTATGAAGAACAACAGGGAGCAGCTAAATTTTTTGGAAGAACAGATAAAATGCCAAGCAAATGAAATATTACTGGTGAAGTGGTGCTCCTAGGCTAAGTCCTAGGAAGTAGCCTTGAGGATTCTGTTTCTGAGAAATGGCCATGGCTGCTAGGAAAAAGATGATAAATTGAGGTGCGCCATAGGCTCTCCCTTGAGGTGTATCAATGGAAATGGTAGCTAAAAATTGCAAATCAGAAACTAATGCCTGATGTATACCTGAGGATGAGCTTGTCCCAGTCATGGAACCCCTGTTTCTTGAGGTTCTCGACCGTGACGCCGTGGTGCCCCTCGCTCCGGCCGGTGAGCAGGAACGTCTTGAACCCGAGCTCGCGAACCTCCTTGTAGAGCTTCAAGCTGGACGGGATGGCCGGCGCCTCGGCCCTCTCCACCCACTTGTCGAATGCGTGGTGGTCGAACAGCTCGAGCCTGGCGCCATGTGGAATCAAAGCACCCGTTTCAGTCAGAACATTTCAATCCAGGCCTACCTAACTCAATGCGAAGGTTTCGCCGTTTACGCATCAGGAAAAGGATTGATTGCTAATTCCAATTGGAGCTAAACTAAACAACAGATAAATTGAGGAGAGGAGGGGGCGCTCACCCGTATCCGTGCTCGGCGTAGTAGGGGAGGTTGGAGAGCAGCGTCTCGTCGATGTCGAAGACCCACGCGTCGCGGCCGTCGCCCTGCAGCGGCGCGGCGCGCGCGTAGGCGGCGGACTCCCGCGCGACGAGGTCCAGGTCGGAGCGGTATCCGGCGCCCGTGACGTAGGCCCGCACGTGGTCCGCGCACTCGGCCGGGACGGCCCGCCACGGCGCGAGGTTGTTCGCCTCCGCCGCCAGCCTCCAGCTCGCGCAGCGCACGTCCGCGGGCAGGTCCTCCAGCCCCTCCTCGTACGGCTGCGCGGCCGCCGAGGCAGCCGACGACGGGAGCTCGATGACGAGCGGGCGCGGCAGGAGATGCTCCTGCAGCTGCTGCGCGGCCGGATCAAACTCGGACGCGTGCTGCGCCGGCGCGGTCACCTCCTCCGCCGCGACGACAGCGAGGAGCGCGAGGAGGAGGACGAGCAGGGCCCCGCCGTGGCGCCCCATTCTGGATTATTACCAACCAATCGACCGCCGGCGCGGGCCCGGGTCCCGTCGATGCGTGGGCCCCCGGCGTCGACGGGGAAGGGAGAATCGGGGGTGGGGGAGGGCGGAAGGGACGACGCGGGTGATGAGTAAAATAGCGCGGGCGCGGCGAGGAGGATGGGGGCAGCGGGGAATGCGTGTGCTCCGACGACTTCGGCGCGGGGTCAGGAGGAGAGGAAGGAAGGAGGGGAAGGGCGGGCAGGCGACGGAGAGGACGGGTTAAATAGGGAGGCGTGCGTTTCCTTTCGTCTCGTGTTGGGGAAAGCAAGGACGGCGGGCGGAGGCGAGTTTGGTAGGGCGGATTCGAATCTGGAACGGGATGGTTCTCTTCGCGGTGGGGCAACCGGTGGCGATGTGGCGCTCACGGATTGGCTGGTGTGCGTGGTCGGGTCGGGTTGGACCGTTGCAGTTGGACGCGTTTCGTGCTCTGCTCTGCATCTGCCCTTGGCCGGGGAAATCCACCGGTGCGACGCGGATGCTACTGCAGGCCGTCCCTGTCGTCGTTGACGTGCCATGCGGTTCCTTGCCTTGCAATTCTTTCCCGGAACCAGAAAGGGGTTTGTGTTTGTCCCAACGAAATCTGGCCATTTTTCTAAAGCAAAATAAATGTTTTCCTTTTCCTCGCTCAACCAAACCTCTGACCATGGTTCAATTTACCGTTCGGTAACCGGCCGGTTACCGCGGTTACCGAGCCGGTCCGGTAACGGCGGACGGTCGATTACCGGTCATCTAAAATTTGATTTTTTAAATTTTTGAAAAAAATTGATAAAAAAATTCGTAAAAAGATTAGACGTCGTATGATGATTTTTGGTGAAATAATGTTACAAAAATTCATAAATTTGAGGGGTGAAAAAAAATGAGAAAGGTAAAAATGGAGAAAATGAATAAAAAAATTCAAAAATAACCTTATCCCCCTTCATATGAAGGTCATTTGTTCAATATTTGTTGTACCTATTTTTTATCACTAACAATTATACTCTAGTTAGAGACATTGACTACTCGATACGATTACGCTAGTATCAATGGATGAATACGCCAATTGCATGCAGCAACCATGGTCTCTTGTGTAATGCATGCTATATTTATTGTAATATGCATAATATATTCTAGCTCGTATAATTATTTTTTAAAAGACTATGTGATGTAATTGATAATTTATGTGAGATTATATGTCTTGCTAGTTTACATGATGTTATCTAGATTATATGTGCTTAATATCTGTGTTCCATTGGTGTAAAAATTATGCAAAGCTCATGTCAATTTTTTTGTCTTTTATTTTATATTTTTCTTTTTTCTCATTTTATGTCGGTTTTCCGTTACGCCTTGCGGTAAACCGCACTTACTAAGCGGTAAACCGCACTTACCGCTCGGTAACCGCTTAGAAAACCGTGTTCGGTTCAAATGAGTTTAAATTTTTCATTTGTGCGGTTTTCCGAACGGTTACAGCGGTAACCGCGGTTACCGTGATCTCGTAGTTGAGCGGTAGCAGCGGTATAATCGGTAAGTTAAACCATGCCTCTGACCAGCGGCGTCGATCGATCGGTTGCAGTTGCAGAGCCATTCTGGATAAATTCCAGGGCCATTTTCTGGCTTAGGTGCAGTGGTGAGCATCTCCATATCCATCCTTTGGGTCGCTTGGCTGTTGGCTCTTTCGCACCACGGTGGCGGAGGGCAGATAGTACAGGAGCCACAATTCTTCGAGGGGATCAACGATCGTCAGTGGCTCCAGTGAGCTAGACGACGTCACGTCGGCGCCGGCAGCTCGGCCTTTTTACCTTGTTTGCGTTCCGTGAGACCGTGACCGGGTACGTGGTCGGCGGCTGCTGATGCCGGACCCACCGTGCAAACGACGAAGAAACACATGTGGTTCGGATTTCTTAAGCTGGCAGTTTCCCAATCAGTCTCTAGTAGTACAATTTAACAAATAGTCAAAAGAAATTCAAGTACTGAAATGACAGATTTGGTATGCATGACTTATATTTTCAACAGCTTACGGTTGATTTCCTAGCTCAGGCTCAGATGATTTCCGTGCACGCAGAAACCTTCACCGATTCATTAGGACGGAGATCAGATAGTAGTGCTTTTGAGAGTGCGAATACATGAGCGCGTATCCTCTCGTCCACGTAATCCACCAGACCACCACGCTGTCTGTTTGCACGCCATGACGAAGCTCGTCGAAGCGGTGCTCCAATCTCCACCGAGTCTTGCACCTGATCGAGGAGCAGGTCAACCAAGGCTCACAGCTTGCCATCACCAGAGCACACCTATCGCGAGTATCATCGCCTCATTCATCTTTTGCCCCTCTTATCAAATTAAAAGCCTCACCCTCATCCACCTCATCCACTCAAACAAACGGTAGAAGCCGCATCCAAGAAAACAAAGATCTATCCCACTTTGACTCACAAAGATGCAAACCTCCGTTTCTTCGATGAATTAGCTTCCTTTTTGCACCTTTTTGGATTTTTTTTTACCGAAAGTCCTTTTGCATTATTAATGTGTCAACAAAAGTGCTATCGGGTCATGTCCAGTTCCAACCTCACTAATTTTATTCTAAATTTTATTCAACAATTAACTTCTTTGAGAGCTCCTTTGAAACGTAAGATTGAATAAACACAGGATACACCAACGGGTGCAAACAGCAGAAATGAAGAATCTCTGGAATTGTATGGAACTGAATTTGTTTGGAACACATGAATTTGAAAATGTGGGATTTTAGCTATGACATCTAAAATATAAGATTATTTTGGAAAAAAAACTACTATGGTTAACTGGTTACATTTGACATAAATTCAAGATTATATAGTTTTGTGTTCTAACCAAAGAATAGCCGATGGATTGTGTGGTCCTTATCCACTTCCATGGCCTAGCTATTCTTCGTCTGGTCTTCTTTTCTGGCCTGTTTTCATCTGTCTGTTTGAAGAAAAGGCTAGCTTACCACAATTCCATTTGATATCAGCGCTTGGTATCTCGCTTAAGGAAGAGCAACGGCAGCAATGACTAGCTTGGAGCAGCACTAAGCTAGTGCTTATCATCGGTCAAAAAACAAAGGAAAGAATAAAAAAGTTGGGGTGGATGAAAATTTTCCTTTTTCCTACAATCAAAAGGAGCCCTGAAGGTACAAATAACATGTATGAAATAGATTGACTACTCTATGAAACCTGCACTTCAGTCATGAACTATTCATCAGTTTCCGCTCATATGATTACCAGCTTCTATAAACACCTATCACCGTGTTACCGGTCTGTGAACAGTAAGGTTCGAAGTCCAGCTGGCGAGCTTCCTCGCAGAGCTTAGAGGAGGGTGGTCACCGGCGCCTCCCCTGCACCCGCAGTCCCGCACGCCAAACGCGTGACGGTCGAACAGTTCGACGTCAGAGCATTTCAATCGGGGCAGTTGACGCCTAACTTATTGCACGCATACCTAGAGTTTAAGATGTCTGGAGAATGTACATAGAAGATACGTGAGTGTATATCCTAGCACTCTCTCCTCAGACATTGGGGTGACTGCTTGCACTGCTTTCTTGGACGTGTCAACCGCCACCACCGATCCTTCGGACGCTCTAGAGTTTGGTTTCGACATGAGGTACAAGACGCCATCACGCTCGCACAGAGTAGGATAAAACAGCGGTATGTTCTTCGAAGCTACTGCCATCTCGCCGCTCCTGTCCGGGCATAGGAGGAGTGACAACAGAGCTGCACTGTTCTTCGACACATCTGCGAAGTCAACCACGCTGTCCGTGCGCCAACCGTTTGAACCAAGTGTCCAGCTGTACGTGACGGCCTTCCATCCGTTGGGAACATAGCCAGCAGAAGGATCATCATAGCGATACTCCATCTCTACGAACTTGACGGCGCCTTCTTGGCCAATAACATCCCGGAGAAACGTGGGATCGGCATACGATTCCAGGGCTTCCCTGTTTGTGTCGCTCAGCGGCTCGGGCAACGGGATGTATTCGGCGGCGGGGTCCTCGTCGTCGAGAACGTCGCAGAGCACGACAGCTCTGCGGATGTCCACCCAGGCAACCGTGGAGCCTTGGAGCCAGATCACCTTGGTGGGCGCGAAGGGCCTTGGCTTCAAGCCGTTGCCGTCAGCTGCTTCCTCCGGCGACGGCTTCCGCGGCACCGTCTTCCTGAGCCACGCCCCAGTCTTCTCGTGGTGCAGGCAGAGGTGGAACCGCATTGCCTCGACGTCAGGCATGAGCGTGACCACGGCGTAGCCACAGCCGTCACCGGGGCGCGAGGGCACGAGGCCGACGTAGGCGAGGGGGATGTCGTCGTCGGGATCCGCCGGGAGCAGGTCGAGCGACGCGCCTCCGTCGCCGTCCGTGCTGTAGACGAAGAAATCGATGGTCGAGTCGGCGGGGTCGGAGCCGATGCCGACCGCCAGGAGGATGAGGTTGCCCTGCGCCGCGACGACCCTTGGTTCCACGAGGAACGAGGGGTCCTCGGGGCAGTGGACGCAGATGTGGGAGAGGGCCGGCGGCTCGGCGGCGACCAAGGTCACCTGGATGGCGTAGCCGTCGCTCGTGTGGGAGGTGGCGGTGGTCGCGTTCTCGCGGTTGGAGATGTAGCCCCGGACGGTGAGGAGGGTGCGGTCGGGGTAGGCGGCGGCGACGACGTCGGGAAGGGCCGGCGGACAGAAGGACTTCGGGTTCGGGGACGGCATGGTGATCGCGGCCGATGCGGCGACGGCGGATCGGAGGGCGGTTCGGGAGGATGCGGCGGCGGATTTTGAAATTGGGGATCGAATCGATTTGGTGCCTTCCTTCCCTTCCTGTTCGAATCTCTTGTATCCCTGGTTCCCTGCGCCAAGTATAATATTCGGACTCGGGCTGCCTCAGGGCTTTTCTGGGCCTTGAATTTTCTTTCTGAGAGCACCAAACAATTGGCCCATTGTATACCTGGGATCATGTCAACCGTGTGTAAGTACGGCACAAATTTGTTGGTCCGAACGAATCATTTAACAACCGCAACAGAGTGAACAATCCGCTCACGATGGAAGATTAACACTCGCATAACAAGATTAAACATCTATCTCAACATTACTAAGGGAAAATGACAAAAGTAGAGCTCTGGATCGATAATCTCACTTCTTCAAATTACAATCAAAGATGGCACATCTGTACACCCTAACACTACCTATTCGAACATAAAACATCACAGGTGATGAAAAGTTCGGACATAAATGCATCATCTGCATTGCCTCTATTGAAACTAAACAGAGCCTGGCTAATTAATCTTCTTCGAAATACTTCTCCTCTGCATCGTAGTTGGCTTCTCTAGACCAATGGTCATCCAACATCTCATCATTATCGATCTGAGAATAGTCCATATGCTTAGTATCTTGACCAGATAGAAACCTTTCTTGCATCATGAATGTGAACTGTTCCAGTTGATCCTGCATTTCCTCAGAAGATAAAGTTTGCTTGAAAGTCCCTGCAGGGGAACCTCCAACATTGTTGGATTCCTGCGGGACATCCCCATTTGCAACCACCTGCAATTATGCAAAGGAAGAAATTCATTGCCCGCAAGGGTCATGTGCCTTAAGGAAAACTTTTCGTGAGATAACAGTTTCAAAACAAAAATCACAACCACTTCTGAGTTCTGACTTCATTGTAGTTACTATAAACACCATGTACGAAATAGAACAACTCTGAACATGTGCTTCAGTTACAAAACTAGATTAATAAGTTTTCTTCATGATTACAAGCTCTTTTAACATCTATCAATGTGTTATTACTGATTATACACACTAGGCAATGAAATATGACATCATATCTGGACTTGCTGAACTTGAGCTATGTTTTTCCAGAGAAAAGGAAGATAGTTACATTGTGCATGTTCCTTAAGCCAGATCCCAACAGATTCGCACAAAGGTTTCACAGCAAAAAGGATACAGAGATACAAGTTGGAGATGGAGCACAAGTGCACCAGAGGCTAAAGAAAGGTTACAAATGTGACCTTCCAGCAAGAAATTGACAACCAAGTCTCGGTATAATATTATGTAGAAAATCCGTAACCGACAGTTTGTTTTGTTTTGCATCATGTTCAAGTTCAGAAAACCAGATTATATATAGTATAGACTCCTTCGTCAATCAAAACAAACATGTTTTCATCCTGACGATAACATGTCCTATCCTATCGCATGATATATAGCCAATGAAGGGGATCAGGTAGTACTATCTGCTGCACGAGATACAGTATCCAGCAAATTCCATAGCAGTAAATCAGCATTACATATGCAGTGAGTAGAAAAATTCACCTTAGCTCGACGCATACCATAGCCTATATATTAGCTAATTTTCTAGACCAATGTAATCCAGATTGCAGAAGGTCTACAATATTTCAACAGGAACTAGTTTCTGTATAACAGATTGCAAAGTATGACCGGATCAATTGATAACCAATACTATCTTCAAAAGCTCAGTTGTTAGTTCCTCGATGATATCAGTATGCAGAATAATTATTCTACTTCGAATTGCTCGTGCAGGAATGCATGGATAACTAAATCAACTACAAACAAGTTACCAACAAAACTAGCACAATCAAGTATGAAAATGTAGAGAGTAATACTAACTGGAAGGAGACAAACCTCAGTGGCCTCCTCGGCCTTTTCGACCTCTGCTCCCTTTTCCTTCATGACATCGTCTTCCTCTTCCTCTTCTTCCTCCTCTTCCTCTTCCTCTTCCTCTTCCTCCTGCTCTTGCATCGCCTCATCTGCTCCACCACCGACCCACTCACTGGGGTGAACCCCTCTCCTAATCTGCTCCCCACGGATCTTCTCAACGATGACGACCTCCTCAGCGCGCCGCATCAGCGTGTCGGACCACCTCTCCCCGGGGCGCGCCATGGCCCTGCCGAGCGGGTCCTGGAACCTCCCGAGGTACTCGTGGTGCAGGTAGGGCTCCCGCTCCCGCATGGCCTCCTCGGAGAAGTACTCCCCCTCGCGCACGAGGCGGTCGAGGTACGCGCGGCGCCGGTTGCGCACCTGCCACGCGGGCCGCGGCTCGCCCGCCGCGGCGGCGCGCAGGCGGCGGAGGTGCCAGTCCACCTCGTAGTCAGGGCTGAGCGCGTCGAAGGCGGCGAGCTCGTCGCGCGAGAGGGACGAGCCGTAGCGCTCGAGGAAGAGCGGCGCGTCGCGGGCGAGGAGGGACCGGAGCTCCTCCTTGCGGCGCGGCGGGGAGGGAGGCGCGTGGGCAGGGGCGGGGGCGTCGCCGGAGGAGGCGGTGGTGGTGCCGAGGAAGGAGGAGGGGAAGTAGAGGTCCTCCACGGCGGAGAGGCGGGTGGCGATGCGGTCCATCGCCGCGGGCTCCATGGCGCCGCCCGGGTTCGGCTCGCCGGATCGGTAGACGGCGTGGCGGTGAACGCGTGGCTGGGTCGGGCTCGGGCCTGGTCGGCAAACAATTGTTTGTGCGGGAGATAGGTCGGTTCGGAGTGGGCCACCGGGCACGGGCTGAAAATCAGATTGGGTGAAACGCACGATTTGGCGTGTCACTGTGTCAGCTGTGCAGTGCTGTTGGTTGACGTGTTGACGTGCTGTTGCCGTGGCCGCGCACCAGGTGAAGGGTGTGTTTGGTTGTGCTGTGGCTGTGAGAAAAGCTGCTGTGAATGTGTGCATGTGAGGAAAAGCTCTGTGTGACCTATTGGTATCAAAAAGCTAAAAGCCGTTTGGTAAAACTGATCGTAGGCTGTGAGAAAGCGATGAAATGTCTACAATACCCTCGAATGTATGAGGAACAATTTATATGGATATTGATTACACAATAACGTCATGGTGACATAGTAACATGCAAACGATCATTTTAGATACATAATCTCGTTGAAATATTTTAACATTTCGTCAACACACGAATAACGTCATTATACAAAAAATATCTCATATCATGTGATAACATAATTATCTCCCTCTCCTACTAACCAAAGCATCGGCTATCCTATCACGAATAGTATTCATGGTCTCCTCATGCTCCTCGTCCGCATTCTCGTCTCCTTGTGTTGTTGTTGTGGAACGTATGGCACGTGGTATGTACTCCTCATCCGCATCACATCTATCAAACAACTTATCTTGTAACTTGTCATCACGAATAAAGTTGTGCAATGTCATACAAGCAAGAATGATATGCTTCGAGTATGAATAGGGAAACTTGATATGCCCTTCAAAATACGTCACTTTTGCTTCAAAACTCCGAAAGATCGCTCAATGACATTTCTAAGAGATGAATGCAAGAAATTGAACATCTCATACTTTCCTTGAGGAGGACGTCCGGAACGAGCCCGAAATTCGGTATATGGTAGGTGCTTCCTTTGAAAGGGGCAAGATAGCCGATTCGATTCGGATAACCGGAATCGACAAGATAATATTTTCCTATAAAACAAAATCAGTCATGACTCAATAGAAATAAAAGTATTGACGAGTAAGAAACCATGTGTACCTTTAGGAGGTAGTGAAAAAGAAGGAAAATTTGCTAATGCATGATTCAAGATTCGAGTGTCATGTGCAGATCCAGCCCAACCAGCGACCACAAATGTGAACCTTATATCAAAGTCACAAATTGCCAACACATTCTGCGTTGTATTGCCATGACGACAAGTATGGTTAACCACTTCCTCTCGGTTCCACTAGTACTTGGAATATGTGAACCGTCTATAGCACCAATAGCGCCTTTGAAATGAGGCTAAAAACGGTCTTCTTTCACCCTTTCATGCTCACTAGAGAAGGTAGGATCTATTGGCTTAATATTGTCCTTTGCTAACTTGCGCAAACAGTTTAGCACCTCATAAAACTTGGTGTGAATTGTCCATGTTGACCGTGTAAAATGGTTTTCAACTTGTGAAAATGACTGGGGTCCTCCCACAATCCACAAGAACATTGCTAATGACTCGAGTAGATGAAACATTATAGGTTGAGGTCAAACCATATTCTGAAATAAGCAAATCATGTAGTTTCATGAATACCTCGGGACTCATACGGAACATTTTGTAGAAGTACCTCGGACGACCGAAGCACCTCATAACCCATTGAAGTCCAGTTTCGGTGTATCCCTGTAAGGTCCTTTTTCCAAATATCGGTGAGTGTACTCATTCCCCATCTCACCAAGAATTGCTACATGTTGTGAAAGTTGAGCCAATTTTTTCAAATAACTCAAGTTGTTATCCATCCGCACAAAGCATCCAATGTATTAAAACATCAAATATATGACAGCAATGACACCATAGATGACACATGACAGCAATCACACGAGTCAAATATATTTTAAAACATCAAATGGTTTTGAAACAACACAAGACCACAATCGTTATCAAGCAACACAAGGACATAATGGTTCTAAAACACTACAAATGGTTCTCAAATTAAAAAAAGACATGCAACTACAAGTACTACGAGTCGATTCGGGTGCTCCCTCTCGATCAAATCCAACCTTCCTTCATTTGTTTCAAGCGAGCTGAGAATCTCTCTAAATTCAGGCTTCATTATCAGCAAAGTGGTCGTGTGCATTAGAGCCGTTTTTTCTTCAATACCACAACTTTTGACCATCTGCATGGCCTCTTTGATGGTAGGAACTTGGTTAGGTGGAGGAGCGGACGACGCTTCAACACTTGTGGAGATCTTCTCGGTTGCAGTTTCTATCTTCAAACATGTGTTCTTGTATAGGCGAAAAAAGGGACTCTTTTCATCCTTCTCTTCGAGTGCCACTAGACATGTCCTTGCGTTTCTTTTTCCTGATTTCCGTTTCTTGAGAGCAGCCAACTTCACATCATCACTATCCGGAGATTTTTGTACCTCACACACATCATCATCACTTGAGGAGTCGGAGGAAATATCTCCCGGACAAGATGCATTTGCCCCAGTAACATGAACCTTATCAAACAAGATATGGAGATCATCAAGGTTCTTTGGCCCTTGCTTTTTGAACCTCGAGATGATTACATTTGATACCTTTCTCAGCATTGTTGCATCTCTGAAAATTAAGAAAAAAGAAGTTAGTGCATATATGATAAACATGCAATCTGAAAATTGGCAATAATAATTCACTACTTACGAGTAAGGTGCTCTTCCCACCATTCATTTGAACACTCAACAGTTTGTTTGGCGTCATTCCATCCAAGTCCAGTGGCAGCATTTTTGAACTCCATAAACCATGTATATTCCTTTTTCAGATTGTCCAACTTGTTCTTCAATTGCTTCTTAGTTTGCTTTAGACCAGTTTTTTCTTCATACTTGCTACTTAGATTTTTCCAAGCATTCCTAGTAAACTGTCCATTTGGTCTATTTCCAGCTTCTATCTCCACTTTACGAGATATCAATGAAATGCCTTAAATTGGCATCACACCAATCTGCCTTGTCGGCCATGCTTTATAAATCAAGCAAAAACAACATTATCATTTTATTTAGTTGTCACAACAAATCAAGATCGGGCAGCAAACACACAATATCATTTAATTTAGTTCTTGTCTCCTGTTCTTATTTGCATTCACTTTAACTATCTTATTTGCACGCGTCCTACTGAAAAAACAGAGCAGCAGGGGACGTGCTTGCCCGGAGGAGCAGCGGTAGGGGGCTTGCCCGGAGGACCAGCGAGTAGGGGCACGGCCTCGGGGAGGCGGCGGCCCGGGGGAGGCGGCGACCCGGGGGGAGGAAGCGGCCACGGGGAGGCGGCGGCCCGGGGGGAGGCGGCGACCCGGGGGAGGAGGCGGCCACGGGGAGGCGGCGGCCTAGGGGAGGCGGCGGGTCTCGGGGAGGCGGCGACCCGAGGGGAGGCGGCGGGCCTCGGGAGGCGGCGGCCCGGGGGAGGCGGCGACCGGGAGGACCGTCGTGCGGCGGCGACGCGAGCTTCGTCGGGACGGGCGCGAGCGGATCCACCGCAGGAGGCGGCGCAGGCGGCGCGGGCGTCTACCTCCGGAGGCGGCGCAGGAGGCGCGAGCTTCGTCGGGAGGCGCGCATCTGCGGACGCCGGCGGCGGCGCAACCTGTCGGTGTTATGAAACCGGCCGACAAGTAAATTTGTGTTTGGAGGGGATCGACGCTACTACTCGGATGGGCCTTGGATGATTTAGGAAAGTGTGGTTTATACTGGTTCGGGCAATCGAAGCCCTACGTCCGGTTCGAGGATTGTTCGTGTTTCGTCTTGTGAAAAGAGCTACAAAGGATGCGAGGGAGGAGGGTTGCTCCAAGCCTACGTGTGCAATGTGCTCTAGGATGTGTGTACGATGAGTTCGATTAACTCGATCCGTGGTGTGTGAATTCCCTCCCTTGCGCGTGTGCGTGGGGTCCCTTTTATAGTCCAAGGGACCGGGCCACTTACGGGTGGGGTCGGAGTTACTACATGTCGTCCCCAAGCGGGCCGGAGCCGCCGTGCATCACCCTGCTCGCATGCGGGCCGCTTCGAGCGCTCGGTCGCGCGGCGCACGGTCGGTCCTGATCGGTAGCGCCGGTGTCAATGCCACGCTCGTCACCGTGGCAGCGCGTCCTGTCGCATGCCGGTCTCCATCCGTCACTCCTGTTCATCACGGCCCCGGCGGAGATGGCGTTGACGCCTCCGTCTTGTCGTCGTGCCGTGGGTGTCGGGCGACGCGTTAAGATGAGACAAGAGGAGGCTGCGCGAGATCTCACCCGATCCCTGTGGATTGGTGAGTTCCCGAGCGGAGTTATGGCGATCCCTGTTCACCTCGTTTAGTGTGAGGCTTCATGAGGAAGCCATTTGCCCCGAGTCGGGCGAGGCGGGGACCGCCGAGCCCGCCCGAGTCCCGGACGGGAGAGGCGGGGACCGCTGGGCCCGCCGAGTCCCGGACGGACGAGGCGGAAGTGGTGCACCTGCCCGAGCCCGAGTCGGGCGAGGCGGAGGCCGCGGGCCCGGCTTTCGTAGCCCTCACGGGCCTAGGCGGACATCGTTGGTCGGCCACGGGACGGATCACGGGCTATTGTCTCGTCAATCGCCCGGCCTCCGTCCCGGTCCACGAGCCATCATGGGCTTGGTAATGATCACGCCGCTCTGCGGCTAAGCTAGCGCTAGCGTGCGGCGCCGCGGAACGGGACGAGAGGGCACCTGCGCCGGTCACATCACGTCCTGTTGGTGAGACGAGTTCCCGTGCGCTCGTAATTGCGCCTACCGGCCCGCCGTAATTCCTCCCCCATCCGGTGGGTGAGGTCGCTTCTCCGCGAAGCAAAGGCAAACGCGGCGAGGATTGCGGTCCCCACCCGACGCCGAGTCGGGCGAGGCGGAGATCGTGGCCGCCCGCCCGTGGTCGGGCGAGGCGGAGATTTATGGAACCACCCGCCCGGGGTCGGGCGAGGCGGAAGTCGTGGAACCGCCCGCCCGGGTCGGGCGAGGCGGAAGTCGTGGACCTGGCCCGACTCGGGGTCGGGCGAGGCGGAGGTTTCGGGCCCCACTTCGTATCCTTTATGCGTACAAGACGGAGTCGTTAGCCGGCTATGACGGTGATTAAGTACCACGATTAGGGTACCCTAATCTAGGTACCCGACACAACCCTAGCGAGCTCTGCTCTGTTCGTGTGCGTTGGGGGATTCGGGGAGAAAAGATCGAACCGGTACGTCCATAAGCGGTGGCATTGCGGGTAAATTTCGACAACTTTCTCTCCTACGACCGCTAAAAGCACGTCCGAGAGTGCTTGTGGAAATAGACTACCGTGAAAGTTGCTTTTTGGAAAGACATGGGATGGAAGTTGGGGCCTTTGGTTGGGTTAGTGACTTTTTGCAAAAGCCAAAGTAAAAAAAAGTAGAACCAAACACACCCGAAGTCGGATGGCGGCCGTCGGTGAACTAGAGGATTTTTTTTTCAGAGAGCACCTGAAACTTTTTTTTTTTTGAGAATCAGAGCACCTGAAACTGAAAGTACAGTAGTACTAGTATTGGCAATGCAAATCCATTCTCGGTAACTTAAAACACCTGCCTTGTACTGTGTTAGTATTAATAATCATAAGCAAAGGGGTGAGATGCTCTCGAGAGTGTGCGTGCGAGTTGGGAGGGTACCATCCCTAATAATGCAAATAAAATCTTCATGGTCACCTAATAACCTAATGGAACGCATGGAATCAACGAGCATAGAATCTACTCGTTCATGTGATTAGTACGACCGTACGATGCATCTGAGTAAACAAAGGTTAATCAGTCTGCTAAACCGGACACGGGCGCAGTCCCAAAAATCCGACAAGCATCCACCTCAATCCCTGGCCGTCTCACACTCCCCACTGAATCCAGCCAGCCAGCCAGCCAGGCGCGGGGCGCACGCGGCGAACCCCAACCCCATCGGCCCCGAGACGGAGCGAGATCCCACCCGCCGCGCCGGCAAAATCCGCTGTGCAGATTCCCTTTCTTCTGCCCGCGCACGCGCGCGGAGGCCGGAGGGGCGCCGCCGCGCAATGGGGTCGGTGTCCCTGAACGTGTCGAGCTCCCGGCGCGGCGGGGGCGGCGGCTATCGTGCCTCCGCTGCTGCTCCCCGGCGCTTCTCAACCTGCTCGTGCTCCTCTCCCTCCTCTCCACCAATCTGCTCGCCCTACTCGCCTTCCTCTCCCCCACCGCGCACCTCCCGGGCCCCACCATCACCACCCCCTCAACCGCTCCTCCGCCACCATCTCCGCGCAGGTGGCCGCCATCGCGCGCGAGATCGACTCCTCCCGCCTCCCCTACGGCAGCCTCCCCCGGAGCTCCTCCTCTTCCTCTCCCCGCACGCGCTCCCGCTCGGCCGCGACGCGCGCACGGGGCTCACCCACATGCCCGCCTCCGTCGCGCACGCCTGCTTCCGCTCCCCGTCCACGCTCGCGCTGCTCTCCGCCTACGCCTCATACGCGCCGCATGCCGCGTGCCCGCGCGGCGGCAACGCCACGCTCCTCCCGCAACGCCTCGTATCCAAGGGCTGCGAGCCGCTGCCCCGCCGCCGGTGCCTCTCCCGCGGCCCCCGCGCGCCGCTCCCGGCCTCCAACATGGGCGTCGACAGCCGCCGGTGGGTCAAGCCGCGCCACGACCACGAGTTCCTCATCGACGACGTGCTCCGGCTCTCCGCCTCCGTGAAGATCCGGATCGGGTTCGACGTCGCCGGCGGCGCGGCCAATTTCGCCGCCCGGATGAAGGAGCGCGGGGTGACCGTCGTCACCTCGGTGCTCGACAACGCCGGGAAGCCCATGAACCAGTTCGTCGCGGCGAGGGGGCTGTTCCCGCTGCTGCTCTCGCCGGCGCACCGGTTCCCCTTCTACGACGGGGTGTTCGACCTCGTGCACGTCGGGACCACCGCGCTGGACGAGGGTGGGGCGCCCGCGTTGGGGCTGGCGGGAACACAGGAGGCGCTGGAATTCTTCATGTTTGATGTCGACCGGGTGCTGCGCGTCGGTGGGCTGCTCTGGATTGACAGCTACATGTGCCACAGTGAGGAACGGAGGCAGATGGTTGTAAAGCTCGTTGGGAGGTTTGGTTACAAGAAGCTCAAATGGGTGGTCGGAGAGAAGGCCGGCTCAGGGAGCACAAAAACAACAATGTACCTATCTGCGGTGCTGCAGAAGCCGGCAAGAGGCTGAATTTGGATGGATGGATCGATGATTTGCATTGTTCTTGATATGAAGTAGGAATGTATTACTTGTAGTTCAGGGGATTTGACATGAGAAAATGGGCATTGGTTTAGGTTTCACGAATCAGCTTGATTCTATTGTTTTACTAGATAATATATAGGAACTTAAAATAAGTGAAGGGAGTACAATTGTTCCACTTTTGCTTTTGTGTTATATAGGCTGCTGTTCGGTGAGAAACATATATTGGATTTAGAATCTGTAACTCAACTAGGGGGACTCAAAATTTCAAAGTGGGTGCCCCCTGCCCAGTGAATACTGATGTGCAATTATCACTTGAAGAAATGAGAAAGGGAAGGATGTTCTTCCAGCTCCAGCTATCTATTTACTCTTCCCTTCTGACATAAATCTGAAGCTATTCATTTTGTGTCATTATAGTATGCCAAATTTCAGTTGATTTCCTGAGAGATTGCGTTTTTATTCCTTAGGACTGAATGTGGGAAACCATCTAGCATCAACCAACCTGTGTTCCCTGTGTTTAAGGAAAATACTGCTGTAATCTTTACTCCCCAATTGGCATTCAAAAGATATTGCCATAGCTTATGCTTGATTTGTTACAGCTCTCTTACAAGATAGGAGGATATATACTGTATCGCCTAGTCATACAGAAAGGTTTGGCATATTTTCGTTTTCTGTATATTCTCCTGGATGGACTTTTCAAACCCTTATTTATACAACATGAACTTTATTTACTTACAATAAGTGAAGAGAGTACAATCGATCCACTTTTGCTTTTGTGTTAATATGGGCTGCTGTTGGATGGGAAACATATACTGTAGTTTAGAATTTGTAACTCAACTGGCGCTGTGCAATTCTCATCTGAAGAAACGAAAACAGGAAGTATGGTAAAGATGATCTTCCAGCTATTGATTCGCTTTGTCCTTCTGACATTAATCTGAATGTATTCGTTCTGTGTTATTATCGTCTATAGTAAATTTCAGTTGGTTTGCTCAATTGAAACTTCTTTTTTAAGGATGCTCAACTGTAAGTTGATGGCCTAAATTGCACTCTTTGCCTTTCACAGAGAGCAAAATTGTATTTAGACTCCTTTGGCTAGGATTGTGAAAGCTGGAAACCATCTCAAGAAAAACAGTGCTACATTTTACCATACCTTACAATTATGATGTCATTCTCTATCAAAATATTAATAAAAAATATGATGTATTTTTTAACATACCTTACAATGTGTACTAACACCCTATAAAATTTGACCTTAAGACTCCAGATGTTAAAAAGCAAAAAAGATAAATTATATTATGGGGTAAGGTGAGCAGGCTATCGAGCCGGTGCAATGCGCTCGCCCGCCGCGCGCTCCACCTCGAGCGCGGCGGCCACCTGGTCCAATCCTCCACGTATCCCACCACTCTCTCCGTCCGCATGCGAGGCGCTTGACGTCGAGCACGGTGGACCCGAACAGCGCGTGCACCTGCGCCATGAACTCCTCAACCGAGCCCGACGGTGGACTGCTGCCGCCGAGCACCTTGACGAGGTAGGCGAAGTCGTAGGCCTCGAGAACACGGCCCGGGTGAGGCGGACACGGGCGCAGTCCCAAAAATCCGACAAGCATCCACCTCAATCCCTAGTCGTCTCACTCCCCACCGAAGCCAGCCAGCCAAGCACGATGTTGGTGGCGGTGATGGTGGAACGATTTCGGGGAGCGGTGGCAGGGTTGTGTCGGGGGTAATCTGCGTAGGTCCCATTGAAAGTGTCGTTTTTGACTTTCGGATTTCACATTTGACCGTTGTCTTATTCAAAAAATTTATAAAAGTACTAAAATAAGTACATTATTATTAAAATATCACTAATGATAAATTAAGTTAGAAAAAAATAAATAGTATTTACATAAATTTTGTGAATAAGATGAACAATCAAAGAACAATGTCTAAAATCTAAAACGACACTTTTAATGAGACGGAGGGAGTAGGTGCCACCGGATAAACACCAAAAGTCCTTGTTTGCCGAAGAAAGGATCATATCAATCTCCCGAGGCTACGCTTGCGCTTCTAAAATTTTGGACCTACTCACGAGCTCGGCCAACGAGTTGAATTGCGGAGGTGTTAGTCCGGATATTGCCCCGTCTTTGGCAAAATTATCCGAAGGTACATATTTTGGAACAAATACCCGGAAATCAGCTTCTTGTTACGGGCGTAGGGAAGATGATCAAATCCAAAACAAACTCCGCATTTTAGGCGATTACGGCTGGAGGAACGAACATGCCACGACCTCTCGAGCGAAGACATTTACCACCGATAATAACGGATGGGCCTCAAGAACGCCGGGCCTACTTGTGGGCTTTCTATTTTCAAATTCAAAGTTCTCCGAGGCAAGCGCTGCCATGTGTTCTTCGCTAAACTAGATCGACGAAGGTTAGAGGTGTTGATTTTACCCCCAATCAAACACCGAGCTGTGTGGTTGCTCGGATCCGTTGAAAACCGAGACTCCGGATCTCCCATTTGTATGATTCCGATTCTCCGCATGATTTCCAAGCTGGGGTAGCATTTACACCGATAAGCCGGGTGGATTGAATCGCTTCCGCATAAGATTTTCGCTGATTTCTTTTTTCCTTTGGACAAGAGTCCAAGAATTCTATTCTTCCTCTCGCAAACCGCAAGGATTCACGATTCCAGTAAGGGCCACCACAACCCCACGGATGAAAGAAAACTTTGTATTACCGACATTCAAAAGATTTAAGCTGATAGATGTGTAGACCCACTTGCTCGGAGGAGACCGAGAATTTAAACAATCTATCACCCAATTGATGCGTCCTAAAATCAGACACAACACCACCAATTGACGCTTGCAAGATGAAACCCACGAGTTCTCTCGTCAACCGAAACTTGCATCTCCCAAAAGAAACCAGGAGAAAAAATCCTTAAAACCTGAATCCAGCCGAGAAGAAACCAGCAGACCAAAACGATCGAGGATTGCAGCTTGAACACCGAGGCCGGGGCTAAAGACCGAATCGGAGAGGTCGGGAGGCAGGGCTGTTAGAATACGGCCCGACTCGTCGTAACCACGAGCCCCCGCCGCCAGCCCAGGTCACATTGGGCCTACCAAACCATAGGCCCAACCGGAGTCCCAACTAAGGTCCTGGACCACCTCAACCCAAAAGACTAGCCCGATAGGTGAGGATCCCTCCACCTTATTAGTTGACTCCCTCATCATCAATATCCGATGTGGGACTAAACCCAACAATCTCCCCCATCACACATCGGGTGGCCCCATCTCCCTTTCACATCCGGGTGGACACCCCTCCGACGACTCGATAATCATGTGGCCCGGGAGATCTAATCCGACGGTCCGATATCCGTGTGATGTCCCCGAGATGTTTCGGGTTTCCGACCATGGCTCGATACCACTTGTTAGAATACGGTCCGACTCGTCGTAACCACGAGCCCCTGCCGCCGACCCAGGTCACATTGGGCCTACCAAACCATAGGTCCAACCGGAGTCCCAACTAAGGTCCTGGACCACCTCAACCCAAAAGACTAGCCCGATAGGTGAGGATCCCTCCACCTTATTAGTTGACTCCCCCATCATCAATATCTCCAACACGATGTTTTTGTATGAGGTGAGCAGCGGAAGAAGCGACTCAAGTCTGCGTACACGGAGGTTCGAGCATAGGCAAGCTTCGGGATGGCGTGCATATTCGTCAAGGTGGAGTTTGTTGGATTTGTGTCGAATATGTGTACACGAGTCGGTTACAAATTGGACTTGAGTCGTATTAGGTGGATAGGGATAGAGTTTGTGTCGGACTTGTATTCCCGAGCTCATATATACGTAGGGGCGCCACCGTTGTAACCGCAAGAGACGACATATGTAGTAGACAAGGGGTGACGCCGGTCGGGAGAGGCATGCCCTAGGGGCGGCCAGGTCGTGTGTCGGTATACTCCCGGATGTCCGTATTGCTACGGTTATTATGGGGAGGAGTGCCCGTAGTCATGCCCCGAGGATGTAGGCACATCGCCGAACCTCGTACAAAAACATCGTGTTTCGGCGTCTATCTCGTTTCGTGATCTTGTGTTCTTGGCTTGATGATCCTGGGGAATTGCTTCCGCGGCTAGTTTTCTAACAAGTGGTATCGAGCCGGTTACATGGTAGAAGATCACGAGAGACACGATGGGGTGCTCCACACCGCGCGGAGCTTGCACAAGGCGTCCGGGAGAGGGACGAGCGCAAGGTGGAGCATGGCGGCGATCGACGACTCGATCGGTGGAGTTGGACACTTCGAGCATGGCGGCTCAAACCGTCCAATGAGCTGCATCAACGGGGATCCGTCCGGACGTGGAGATCGTGTTGATGGTGGCTAGTGGCTCGCTGTTCGATAGGGGTTGATCGGACGAGATGACCAAATTCGACGGTGCGGGCTGGAAGACGTCGTGGACGACAGCGACGACTTCGACTCGCGAGTCTAGCCGATGGGTGATCAGCCGAGATTGGAGCGGCCGTTGCGTGCTCATGGTGGAGTAGCAACGGTGATGGCGAAAGCCATGGTGGACTCAACGAGTATTTTGGAGGCGAGTTGTTTTGGAAAGATAGGGGCAGCAGGGTGGAGTCCGTGTCGATTTGGACTCGATATGTTGCTCGATTCAGCCGTCTACAAAAAGAGAGGAGTCTACGGAGATTGCATCGGAAAGCAATCGTGTTGTTCGTGAACCGGTGCTTGCGTGGTTGACGGAACAGCGGGCAACGATCGAGCGGGTCTTCTTCGTCGTGTGCAAGCGGCGTGGTTAGTTGACGGAGCTCGAGAGCGGCGGGCGAGTACGCGGCGACGTGCTCGGGTGTGCGGGAGGCACACGGCTTCGACGTGTATTGTGCGCGTGCGGCGTACGGTGTGCACGTGCGGAGGTTTTTTCGACGGTCCGTGGCAACGAGGCGGATGGCGTCGATGTCGTCCAAATTCGAGGTGACGAAGTTTGACGGGACCGGCAATTACGGGCTTTGGCAAACAAGAGTCAAGGACTTGCTAGCGCAGCAAGGGATCCTGAAGGCTCCGAGTGAGACGAAGCCGGACAAGGTGGATGATGAGAAGTGGGAGGAGATACGAGCGCAAGCGGCAAGCAACCATCGGGTTGTGTCTCTCCGACCGGATCATGTACCTTGTCATGGATTAGACGTCACCAAAAATAATTTGGGATAAATTGGATAATCAGTTCATGTCCAAAACTCGACTCGAAGTTGTATCCGAAGCAAAATTATATGGGCTGAAGATGCAGGAGGGAGCAGATCTTGCTTGAGCACATCAATGTCTTCAATCAAGTTGTGGCTGACCTTGTGAAGGTGGACGTGAAGCTTGATGATGAAGATAAGGCCATTATTCTTCCGTGTTCCTTGCCGAGTTCTTATGAGCATTTGGTCACAACATTGACGTACGGCAAAACCGAAGTAAAGGTGGCGGATATCACGACGGCGTTACTTTCTCGTGATCGGAGGATCAAGATCAACAATGCTGGTGATAGTGGTTCCACTGGTGATGCTTTGGTGGTCAAGAGTGATCGAGGGAGGGAGACCGACAAGAAGAAGAAGAAGGGGCCGCAGTGCTACAAGTGCAAGGAATGGGGACATGTGAGGAGGGATTGTCCGGAATCGAAGAGGAAGGACGTGGCAAATGTTGTGGTTTCTAGGAAGGATGACTCGGACAGCGATGGTGATGTTCTTGTGCTATCAAGTGAGAAGTCTTATGATGGAGAAGCGTGGTTGTTAGATTCTGCAAGTTCGTTTCATGCAACACCTAAGAAGGAGTGGTTCTCTTCATATGTTGAGGGTGACTTTGGTTTTGCTCATTTGGGAGGTGACACGGTTCATCGTGTTATGGGAGTTGGCAAGATCAAATTGACAATGTACGATGGACAAGAGGTGCTACTTGAGGGTGTGCGGCATGTGCCGGAACTTAGAAGGAATCTTATCTCGCTTAGTGTTCGCACGGAGAAGGTTGGCTATATCGAGCAGTACCGGATGGGAGGACCTTGAGAGTAATGCGGGATGGCAAGACCGTGATGATAGGAGACAAGTCGGAGACACATCACTATAGGCTGAAAGGTTGAGTCATGAAGGATGGAGCTACAAATGTTGCAGCGTTCGAGTCCTGGCGACGAGGTGGCCTCGTCGGGCTGTTCGAGGTGAGCAGCGGAAGAAGCGACTCAAGTCTGCGTACACGGAGGTTCGAGCATAGGCAAGCTTCGGGATGGCGTGCATATTCGTCAAGGTGGAGTTTGTTGGATTTGTGTCGAATATGTGTACACGAGTCGGTTACAAATTTGACTTGAGTCGTATTAGGTGGATAGGGATAGAGTTTGTGTCGGACTTGTATTCCCGGGCTCATATATACGTAGGGGCGCCACCGTTGTAACCGCAAGAGACGACATATGTAGTAGACAAGGCGTGACGGTGGCCGGGAGAGGCATGCCCTAGGGGCGGCCAGGTCGTGTGTCGGTATAGTCCTGGATGTCCGTATTGCTACGGTTATTATGGGGAGGAGCGCCCGTAGTCATGCCCCGAGGATGTAGGCACATCGCTGAACCTCGTACAAAAACATCGTGTTTCGGCGTCTCTCTCGTTTCGTGATCTTGTGTTCTTGGCTTGATGATGCCTTTCTTCAAGGAGAAGAAAACAGATTTTCACCGAGAGATCTCCCTAGATCACCGAAAACAGGAAGTATGGTAAAGATGATCTTCCAGCTATTGATTCAGTTTGTCCTTCTGACATTAATCTGAATGTATTTGTTTTGTGTTATTATCGTCTCTGGTAAATTTCAGTTGGTTTGCTCAATTGAAACTTCTTTTTTAAGGATTATCAACTGTAAGTTGATGGCCTAAATTGCACTGTTTGCCTTTCTCAGAGAGCGAAATCGTATTTAGACTCCTTAGGATAGGACTGTGAAAGCGGGAAACCATCTCAAGAAAAACAGTGCTAGATTTCGTGTGTGAAATTGCTAAAGCTACGGCTTATTCTTGATTTGTAACAGTTCTTTTTACCAGGATACTATATGGCCCATTTATGTATGTATGTAACTATGTATTGTAAAAAAAGTTTGGATGTTTTATTGTTTTTTTCTACCGTGCAGAATTTTCCACCCTAATGCTTAAGTTAACTTTTGAAGACGGTTTCAAAGAGTTGTCAGCCTGAAGTAACGCCACTGTTTTTCTCATATCATATGTTGCCTGTCATAGTTCGCATATTTTTTTATCTCAAAGCTAGGCAACATACGCGTAAGTTCTCATAGTTGTCACATTTTTTTATTACATGATGTATTTCTTTAACATTAACACCCTATAAAATTGACCTTAAGACTAGTATTGTGTTAAGAAACAAAAAAAAGATAAATTATATTAGTAGGGGGTAAAGTAAACCAAATTGCACTCTTTTAGATTTTTTTTTGAAGGTGTCACTGATTAAAGGTGCACTTTTCAGGGGGTTATCCAGACTTTAGCTACAGGGAGTAAGATGGACTTTATCATAATTTAAAATGGCAACATTGACATAAGAGTCGTCTGCTCCTTGATAATTATACACAGCATAGGCATAGGGTTTAGTCAGTCATCATTGCTAATCCCTTATAAATCGACGGACTTAAATAATCTTCTGGCATAGCATGCATTTAATAAATGTGAAACGCCATAGCATGCTCCACAGCTGCGTTCCCCTGGTCTCCTTTCCACCACTGACGTGTATCAGCCTTTCTTCCATTCCTTTTTAAGATATTTCTAAAGAAAATACAGGTGCAAGCAATAAATTAGTCAAGAACCAGCATAATAAGAATAAGATACCAAACAACCACACAAGATGTATACCGAGAACATAATCCTTAGCCTTTCCTTCTGAGCTTCTTCCTGTAGAGAAATAAGGGAGTTAGCAATGATACAACAAGAAAGGCAGCCTCTCCATGAAGTAACAAAACCCCAAAGAATAATATAAATCATCGTACGTCTTCCTCGTCTTCAGAGTCACTGATCGGATCACCTCCAAATGCCAGGCCTCCCGGTGGCAAATCACCGTTGTGTCCACCGGAGTATGCGTGAGTATTCCTTGGATGGTTGATTTCAGGACCACCACTCTTTATGCAACCATAACAGAGACCTTCATTTGGAAATGCAAGCATTGTCATTTAACTGCCAAAACTCATAAATCATGGACAAAAATATTTCAATAGTAGCGGAGTAATTTAAGGCAAAGATTATCCATTCATGGTCCTGCACATGAACAGATTTTGAGTCTTTGACATAGTACAAAAGGTGCAACTCAATTGAGCTGAATTAACAAGCATGACATTAAACAAACTGGAATGCCAATAAAATAAAGAATTAGAGATCACATCAGTGGAAATGACTACACCTAAAGAAGTTTACTGAAATCCAGAATTCATATCAAGACATTCTGTTTGTGGTGATCAAGATGCAATACACATTCCGAAAGTCTTTTTACTCAGAGTTGCAAATGGCAAAATCAAAGAATTGTAACAGCACCAGAACTATGATGAGTATAGGAAAGTTAATAAGAGCATGGATGGGACACCGTCATCAGAAGATTGAATAATACAGCAACACGTCAAACTCCAATCTTGTTCCGGTTGTGACATTTCAGCAAAGAATAGATACTCCTTGTCATCCTTTTTCGTCTTGGTCGTGAAGTTGAAATGATAGTAAGCTGTCAATTCCTCATAAAAACATTGATAGTTTGAAAGACTATCAAGTTCATGTGCAGCATCCTAAAATAAGACAAAAAGCACACTGCATAAATAAGTAAATTGTGTGCTACGCGTGCATGCATGTGTGGATGGAGAGAGGACCTTGCAAAGATTATGGTAATCATTATACTGATGCAATAAGGCTTGAACCATGTCGTGCAGACCAGCATGGGGATTCTTGCATGATGGCGAATTCGGACCTCTCCTTGGATTACCATCAGGGTAGTAAAGATATCGTTGTACAAGCCACTCCACAGGATTATCTTTATCCGGCTCACGCCTAATTAATATCAACACATTCAACATGATTAGCACTTAACTAGAGACAGAGTGCTTTTTTTCAAACATAAACAATACAGAAGATTCTAAGTATTCTGCAAATGGCATTGGGTCCCCATGTCTATGCATGATGTTATTTAGTAGGGACTAAACAGCTCGCAACATATCTTGTGGTAGAATAATGTCTTCGAAACTCTACAAATTATAGATAACTGAAAATTTAAGTATTTCTAGACCTTGATGTCAATATTTGCAACCCCACCCCCTCACGAAAAAAAAAGAGAGGAAAACGGCTGGCTAACTTTCATTGGGGATTACCAGGTTTGCACATGATGCACTGTTTAACTATAAAATGGGCTAATTTTTCTGCTTATCAACGTTCCCGTCCTCTAACATTTAGCACTATCACATCAAAGAGAATCTTATCTTACTATTTATGAATATTTCGATCAATTTAATGGCAAAACCCTTTTGACAGATTGGTGCTAATTTTTTAGATGAATCTAATGAGCTTAATTAATCTACAGTAACCATTTTCTAATCACGACTTAATTAACCTCGTTAGATTCGTCTCGTAAATTAGTCTAGGGGCCTGTAATTTATTTTATAATTAAACTTTATTTAGTACTCCTAAATAGTAAGATTCTTTTCGATGTGATAGCTATAAAGTTTAGAACCCATATAAAGTTTAGAACCCAGGAAACGAATACACCCGTAGTCTAAAAGATTTCAACATGTATATTAAAGTAAATATTGAAACATATATGTTGTTAGCATCTTTATGTAGAATCTAAACTTACACGTGCCTATGAATTACGGATTGAACACTAAACCGAGTTTAGCAGTCCCTGGCAAATAGGCAAAAAGGTTTATCCCGTTCATTAGATTGCGAACAGGACTGCAAGAAATTGCATAGTCAAGACTCTTTTTCCATATCAGATTTTTGATATTTCTATGCCCCCTAAAACAATCAAGTTTCCAAGTAACAATCATGCTCTGGAAAACTTAGGACATAAAAATCATTTTACTAATATAATATATCACATTCCACAAGGTGAACCAAGGCTTGAATTCTAAGGAGTTGACTACTGTTGAGTGAATAAATGATTGCAGTGCACAATAGAGAGAGATTATGCTAGAACAAAGGAGAGAAATTTTACATTTCTGGCAGCTGCAGTGCAGAAAGATGGTTCTTAATAGCATCATCAGCTTCCTGTAAGCTCTGGAATGGTCCGCCCACATGAGGATATGTGTGGAAAGAACCACCGCAATCCATCCTAATGAAAAACGTCTGATACCAATCTGAAGGATCACGAAAGAAAATAGGAGGCCCAAGAGACGATGGTGGAGAGCTCTCAACAGTGTCATGACCAGTAGCGATGGATTCTTCTTCTCCCCATGATGTGGCGTCAACCAACTCACCAAAGGATGAAATGTCTGGATCTTGCGAAGCTAGTGCAGAAGCAGATTCAGCAGCAAGCTTCTCACAACTGGAAGGTAAAGTGCTGGATGAGCTGCCGGCTGTGATTTGTGGCACTGCTGCTGGGGTGGCGGTGATCGACTCTTGCAATGGTTTAGCAAAGGAAAACCGCCCAAATATGTTAACAGCTGAGGCATCGGCTGCTGGGGTGGCGGTGATCTCCTCTTCCAATGGTTGAGCAATGGAAAGCTGCTCAAATAAGTTAACTGCTGCTGGGGTGGCGGTATGCTCCCGTGGACTGACAGAACAAAAAGACACGATGAGTACAGATACCGCAGAATCTTTCGTAAGAAAGGTATCACAAAGTAAATAATTCCTTCTACACAGCACGCTGGTGCATCGTGGGACAATTCGCTACCAATTCCTACTATGCACCACACAACTTCCCTCTAGTTAAATCCGACAGAAACCAAATATAATACTAGAAGGGCAAAGTCGTGAAACAATCTAATACTAGACATCGATCGAGTATATATACTTACTTGGCCATATGATCGTTGTTATCCTCCATGTCTCTTAGGTGGTCAACAACTCGATCTATATTTGCCCTGGCACCGGTTACGTTGCTGCAAACCTCGTCAATAAGTAAGTTCAAAACTAAAGGAGAGCTGAGGATAACCTTGGGGGTCGGGGTTGTATCTATTTGGTTGTTTCGTGTTGACCTAGGATATATAGCCCGCGCGTCGTAGATCCCTAATTCGATTACGTTTCCCTTTTTCCTTCACATGGCTCCGGGCGGTTTTTGTGCCTCGTCTGTCTGATCCGTCCGTTTTCTGTTACCATAAATACACAGAGTTGTAATTCGACGCAAGACCAAAAACGAAAGTAATAATTCGTACTTAGTAGTAGTCGTAGTCTATATATATTACTTGCTCCGTGTTAATTCGTTATACTTGACCGTTCATCTTAACGAAGGAGCGAGTAGAGTCCAGTTTAAAAGCTGGAAAGAAAAATACGCGATGCAGGCAAGGGATCAATCTTGCCATCACATCGTCGGCGTACGTGTTCGTTCTGGTCACCATATGCTCGTGATATATGGGTGAGCAATTTACTCGCGCGCCGGCTTTGCCTGAACAGCATCTGTGTCGAACTAAGGTCCTGTTTGGATCCACCTCATAAATATTAGTTGACTAAAGTTTAGCTACTTTTTCTCCAAACATGACCTCCTAAACTTTAGTCAAGTCACCTTCTAAACTTTAGACCACTAGTCATCTCAACCTTGCTAAACTCTCCTAAACTTTGAATAAAGGCAAATAAAGTCAAAAGTACCCCTCATCACATGTTAGGGATAGAAAAAGTAAAGGTGGAGAAACATTTATTGAGGGTTAGATATGTCCAATTTTTATTTAGTCATGAACTTTAGTCATGGATCCAAACATGTATCTCCTAAACTTTAGTTGGCTAAACTTTAGGTGTAAACTTTAGGTGACTAGAGGATCCAAACACCCCTTAAATAATGTGGAATTTGTGCGAGGGACCATGGATCTGCTTGCGGAGGTCATTGTAGGCAGGCACGAGCACGACAGAGCTCAACCGGACTCCAGGAGCTAGGAGACAGCAAACTCCACAGCTCTACTCGATGATGCTGCGCAACACAGGTCCGATCCATGCATGCCATCGCATCGTGTCGCCGTTGACATGCACGCCCAATGTCGTCGTCGTCCAACAATCTCGCTGCGCCGTCCTTTACTGATCGAGCGTTCCTACGATCGAGCTCCAGATTTCTCAGCGTACGCCACGGTGCACGCGTGTCTTCGTGGCGTCGTGATTGCAAGTTCGCAACACGCAGGGCTTCACCATATGCTTCCCGGCCGAGAACATACGGAGAACAGCCACAGAAATACTACTCCTTTGATCCGATCTTGTCCTCACATTTATAAGGGGTGTGGTGTTGATCAGTTGGAAAATCACGTTATTTAAAGTTAATAAAAAAGGCTCAAACGGAGGTTTTTAGATAAACGCAGGCTTGCTCTGTGGCCCGTTAGGCCCAGCGGTAACATTAGGCCGAGAAGCACAAAGTGACCCCTGAAGCTAACATTGGCGCTTTCAGGCAAAGTAATTTCAGAAGAAATCATGGTCAAAAAAATCCAGAAGAAATATTTGTTACGCGAATTCTAGAACGAATTGGACAAACTAACAGGCAATTAAAATTAATCTGAAGAGAGAAAAGTGGTAAAAAAATACAAATAGTTGTCTAATATGTAATTCTATTCAGGACCGAACCCCTTGCTCAAATCGATGTCTTTTCAATGTTGAGCTCCAGCTCCTTGCCAGTCAATATCAGTGGCATCCCATCGGTGAAGGAGCTCGAAGTTCGGCACTGCTTTTGAGAGTGAGTTCAGATCATTCCACAAGTCAGCACTCCTTTTGGTCAGTAGTAGTTCATCAGAGCTCAGATTAGTTTTTTTTTTTGAAAGTGAGAGCTCAGATTATAGCCGAGAAGAATATAGCGGGACGAGTACGACTAAATTAATTAAATGCATGGCAAAGACCAGTATGAAATCAATAGGTGTTGCTTGATCAGTGAGTGCCTTTCTAATCCAAAGAAGATACTGCAATATATATGTACAGAAAAGGAAATCAAGCCTACATGAAGAAAAAAGAATCTAAACTAAACCTACGATGGCTCCGGAGTAGGCTAGCACGTTCTTGTCCCGGAAGTAACGGTCCACCATGGCCAGCAGCACGTCGCAGGTGAGCAGGCTATCGGAGCCGGCGCAGTGCGCCCGGCCCGCCGCGCGCTCCACCCCGAGCGCGGCGGCCACCTGGTCCAGTCCTCCACGTATCCCACCACCACTCTCCCCGCAGACTCGTGCCAGGCGCTTGACGTCGAGCACGGCGGGCCCGAACAGCGCGTGCACCTGCGCCATGAACTCCTCCACCGAGCCCGGCAGCGGCCTGCCGCCGCTGAGCATCTTGACGAGGTAGGCGAAGTCGTAGGCGCCCGAGAACGCGGCCCAGGTGAGGCGGCCCGCGCAGCCGAGGCCCAGGCCCGAGCTGAAGAAGCCAGCCGCGAAGGCGTCCGGGTCGGCCCCGAACTGGCGCAGCGTGGCGAGGTCCATGCCCTGCGCCTGGAGCATGGCCACGGAGGCGGGCGCGTGCGCGTCGACGCGCGGGTCGAAGCCGCGCAGGTTGAACTGCCACGCGACGGGGCAGCGGCCGGCGGCGCCGGAGAGCGCGATGCCGATCTGGAGCGGCTTGAGCGCGTCCACGTTCTTCTTGACGACGGCGTAGTTCTCGCGCGGGCCGCGGAGGTGGCGCGGCGTGGGGGAGTCGTGGACGGTGCCGGGGAACTCGGTGTCCAGGTGGACCACGGGGTAGTGCGGGAGGAGCGCGGCGAGCAGGGCGAACTCGTCGTGGAGGTTGGCGGCCCACACGTCGTGCACCTCGGCGGCGGCATTGCAGAGCAGGAGCGGCGGCGGCGGCTGGTACATCATCTGGAAGGGGACGATGAACGGTTGCTGCTGCGGCATCAGGAGGACGGTCGGGCCGCCGTCGCGGTGGGTCATCGTCCTACTTGGCTTCTTCTTTTTCGGGTTTTGATTGATTGATTGATGAGTCGTAGGCGTGCGGGATCGTCCCCAAGCACGCCCCACGTATATATATATATATAGAGGTAATAATATACGAGTCCGAAGCCAACAGGAGTTCCCAAATCAAATCAGACGCGGGAACAATGTCTCTTCTCCTCCTACTCACGCTTCCGATTCCGCTTCACGGACGAGGTCGACATCAGAAATCAGGCAGGGCTCGCCCTGCCGAATCGGGACCAGGTCTGCACAGCGACAATTTACGGCAGACATGCAGCATTTTGATGAAGGATGCTTCATTTTCGAAAAACTGGGGACAAAATCTTGTACCTCAATTGACAACAAAATCACATCAGTACTCACACTGGGGGTAAAAACGCAGTTGCCCCCAAAACTACTGAGTACTCATCAATCACCATCCAGCAATGCACCATGCACAGTTACAAAATTCGGAAGTACCATCTCCTATCTACAGAGGAGCACGCGCCTGAGTATGTATACCAATAAATTATGTCCAATTCACTGAAATACACATGTAAGGGACAAGGTCTATCTATCTTCTGGGAATGCCCTGATAACTTCCTACTGAAATATACAGATGAGGTCTTTTTTTCAACTCTCTTTCAAGTTCCAACAAAACACTTCACATGTCAATCATCCAGGATTACCCTAGTCCTCCTTGGCTTGCTGTATACGGTCCGTACCATAGAGCCAGGCCGCTCCGCTGATTCACGGCTTGAGACTGAAAGGGAATCCATATCATCTTTTATTGTTCGGTTTATCAGTGTTATCTGTCTATGCTCCATCCGTTGTCTCCTTTCCCCAGAATCCACTCCATCTTCACTTGAACCCACGCCATTACCGTGCCTCCTACCTTGTCCTGACCGATTTGGCCACTCCCTAAAATCGTCCACCTGAGGCCCACTTGAATGGTATCTTGATTCTCTTGACCTCCCAGCAGAGCTCCTTTCTCCCTCACCACTTGCAGCATAGACATCCTGCAGGCCATGCAAGTTTTGCTGCGATAACACATCTACTGCAGGGGCTTCCACATGCCCTTGAGGTTGGTCCCCAAGAAGGCCACGTTCACCTTTCCCAGCAGATGTTCTTCCTTTAGATCTCTTGCCTCTGGATATTTTACTCAGATTTCTAATCTGTGCATCAGGTATCCTGCTCCTGCCTTCATCTGATGATCTGCCAGCATCTGGTACAACTGCCTCTATAGGAGCAATGTTAATCAGTTCTGGATCATCTTTAAACTTGAATGGACGCTTTGCCGGGTCCATTTTTCTGAAGGTAATTGATATCCTGTGTTTTAGCAAGTAGTGCATCAGAGTTTGATTTGAAACAGATGAATAAATTATAAAGAAAAAAATACAACACACGAGTGGAACCTTTTGGTCGGGACTGCTGGAACACAATGCTTTGCTACGTCAGCACCATTGCCATTCAGGACAAGCACAGACCTGTGGATATCAATCTTACGTAAGTGGCCTAACAAGTGCAGAATAAAATTGACGGTCATATGATACGGACTTGCTGGTTCATGAACTTCACACAAAGAGTTAGCGCTAATACTCAGACATATTATATAAAATCAGAGATATAACAAAAATGAATCATTAAAAATAGACCTCAGCAACTCATTAAAAACTTTGGATGAATGGAGACAATATAGAAACTCAGCGAGCAATATTCAAAAGAACCAAAATGAAATACAAAACAACCTCTAATGCTATATATTCTCCAGTTTGAAATACCACAAAATAGACAAGTGCAAGTAGCACAAGTAAATTAATGGTAACAGGAAAGAGCACAACAAGATAAGTAACATACCCAACGGGGAGGGGGATTGCAACTGAGCCAATGAACTCTCCAGGGGCTGCCACTTTCAGTGTAGTTCCAAAAAGAATGTTGCATTCGCTAAGGAATGAAACAGTGCAAAATGGCCGAACAAAATCATGACTATCTATATGTGGTGGAATGCAGTCTCCAGGCTCATATATATTTACAATGCAGCTGTCTGGTACGCAAGTTGTAGGCAGAACATTCCATCGTACCAATCTCTTAACCATAGTCTTGAGAAGAAGAGGCATCGGATCAGAAGTTATAGTTCGAACGATGCCAGGTGGGTTTCCATTCTTATCCTGCCATGAAAACATTCACTTCAGACTTACAGAAGGGGTTCATCGATCCTTAAAGGCAGTTTGGAAATTCAAATGAGAAAAAGTACCATAGCATAATTATAACAGCATCCAAATTGGATTGTTACCCGCCCTTTACCACGCATCCACTTTTGGGGTTCTGTGTATGTACGATCTGGCATGGGGGAAAGAAATAAGATTTATGCACGCCACAGACAAATAATTGCAAGTTAAGATATGATAACATCTGTAGTAATTGGATAGGAGCCGCATTTCAACAATATACAGATAGCAACAGAAGAAACATAATTAGAAGTCTACCAGATTTCCAAATCTATTAAATGCGGGTGAAAATGCACTCAGAGGCAGATTCATGAGATGGTCCAGGTGGGTCTCGTACCAGACACCACCATAACATCCAGCCGTGAATATCCAAAAGAAAGATAAAAAAGGAAGAAAAGACCATTCCAGACATATCTAAGGCCCACCACATTTGAGAAAAAATCAGATGACTCAATCAAGACATTCCCCGTCCCATAAAGAAGTTACGGAAATCAATAAAAATTAGATCAATACATGCGCCAGATTGACTCATCATAAGGAAGTTCTAGTAGATGCACGGAGTCAGAAAAGTTATCTTGATTAGCAGCACAAGATACCAGTATTCCGTCATGATAAGCTTCAGTTTGCACAAATTCTATTCAGACCCAAGTTGAATCAGATATGATTTAAGCACTTTTAACTATGTTTTCAAGTCATCTGATTAACTGTGATTAAATTGTTGATTGATTGACTCGTTGGCCAGCTGCACTCAATTAGGGTTGAGGAAACGATTAGAACCATAAAAATCCTGATCATCCAGATAATGATGATCAATCGCGATTAATCATCCAATCTGATCATGGATGATCAGGCCAAGTGATTGTGGCTTAGTTGGGGTAGCCAATTTCAGTAGGGTATGAGATATCAGTTGCAGGGTGGTTTCTAGGTTTGCAGCAGCCAACATAGGAACAAGATCACTCACTTCTGATATAAAAATATATAGATACAGTATAAATATAATCTCATCGGTTGCTGGAGTGCTGGATGATCATCCAATCAGAAACTAACTGAACCTACTAGGCTGTGATCAGTCTATCCTACAGATAATTCAGGTACTATTGATTAACAATGTGTGGGAGATAGGTACTATTGATTAACATCATATGGCCAATTGCAGATTATGCTACTTTGATCCTTACCACACATTGCCCTTACTGACTACATAGAAACAATACATAAAGGAACACTGTTAGAAATACAAGACATAAAGAATCTAAACTGGAGATGTAGCTTTAGTGCTTTATAACTTCATCAACTTGATATCTTATGATCACCTAGCTGAGCTGCCATGTTTTACAGGTGAACTCAGTGATCAGCAAGGTAATTAAAGTTTCTAGAATGTTTTGTTGAAGATGAGAAATAGGAATACAGGATAAATGCAAAACCTGAGAGTGAGTCTTGCCAAATTTATGGCAGCTTAAATCTGGCAAAACCGAAAGAGGGCTTTGATCTAAAAGAGAGGTGAGTATATTGGATTCAATCCAGAATTCTGGACTGATACAACTCAAGATAGGGGACTTAATGATTTGCAAATTTAAGTCAACAGAGGGGATTGATACATTCAAAAAGATAAAATGCTCTACTAGCTTTTGAACATCCTATATTTGCAGGGGAAATATTTAGTGCAATATTTGGTGGAATGGTGCAAACAGAACTCCATAGTCAGATCTGAATCTTAAGGTAACGCTTACACTAACGTTATTTCTCAGAAAACCCATCCCTGCTGGTCTTCCTTGCGCACGTCCACCGACCTTTGCATGCGATACGCATTGCTTTAGTTGTGCTAGAGTTCCTCTACCGCCATTGCTGGCCCTCACCAATGTCTTGCCCTTCTGCTCGTCCTGGAGATGGCTCACAACCACTTCCTTCCGTGTCGCAAGATATGCATAAGAGATTGATTCGACTTGCCGCTCTGTTATCTAATTGATAATGTATGAATCTTAAATCTAGAATGGAATTAAATACTGAATGCTACTCCAGCTGATCAACCGGTGGCACACGTCATCCCCTTCAGGTTTCCCCAATTTTGCCATGGCACCATCAAAGATGTCAATCCCTTAACTTCGTCCACCGCTTACCTATTCAATAATGCTGCCCTAGCGATGGCCATGGCCAGATGCAATATGAACAATTCTACAGGTGACACTGTGCAGCCGGAGGCCACCTCAAATCCTTGTGTTCAAGCATCGGCAGTAGGATTGTTCAAACCATCCAGCCAGTAGTCCTTAAGCGATCAAGCCACAGAGACAGAGATCGACACGCATGCATCAGGGCAATAGCGATATGACCGAGGCCAAGAGCAATTAACTAATTTTTAGCCACCGCAAGGGGGATTTCAGAAAAAAACAACAAAAGTGGGATGGTGGGATTAACCATTATCTTAGGATCGAGATCTGACGATTGGTGTTCAGTGTTTGCACCAAATAGTCCATTTGTACAAAATATTTCCACATATTTGCATGCAAGCACTCTGCACGTATGGTCTACATTTATGAATCTTAATAAATAGTGATCACGGACTTCCCAAAATTGCGCGCCAAACGATTGAGACCCTCATAATCAAACAACTCAATTTTTTTCCTAAAAAAGCATCAGGCTTTCACAATATTGCTTGAAAGCTTACATCCCGCATAACGGCTAAAAGAACCTCACCCCACCCTTTGGCACCTTGCCCTCCACGTCTTGTGTTAAAATTGATCTAATGCAAACATTTCTCCAAAGTCTATACATTATAACAGTAAAGCACTAAATTTCTATAACAAGCAAGATCAGAAGACAACATTGATTCTAAGTGGAGCACAGTACTCACCTCCAAGCTCCCCACGCCTGCCTCTCTCCTGGAGGTCGTACACACATTCGACGATGCGCCGCTGCTCGGCCGAGCTGAACACGCCTGTATGAAGCTCAAGGCCCTCAAGGATATTGACAAGCCGGCCACTGACCCTCTCCAGGCAAATGTAATCTTTCTTCCGGACCAGGCTCCGGTACCGCCTTTGCTCCCGCTGGTCCCTGGACAGCTGCACTTTCTGCCTCCCCACGTCCTCTACCTCCATGGCCTCTTCCCCGTCATCAGCTGCCACGGCCGACGCATCTTCCTCCGCCGCCGCGGCAAGCTCGTCCTCCTGGGCCATGTCCGCCCACGACATCTTTGGCTTCTCCGCCGGCGGCGGCTGCTGCGGCGCCGGCGGGGGTGGATCCGAGTCCCAGCCGCTCGGCTCGAACGCCAGCGGCTGCGGCTGCGCCGGATCCGACTCCCACCCCGAGGGCTCAATTTGATCGATCCGCAGCTGCGGCGTCTTCGCTTCCTCGGCTGCGCGGGCTGGTTGGGCGTCAGGCACAAGAACAGAGAAACCCTAGCAACAAGTGTGCGGCAGACGTTCGTAGACTGTTACCTCGCGGGTGGAGCGAGTCGACGCGGGTGCGGAGGGACGAGACGCAGGACGGGCAGAGGCCGGCGGAGAGGAAGGGGAGCCAGGTGGTGAGGAACTCCCCCGCGATGGCGAGCTCCTCGTCGTTGTAGCCCTGCACGAGCGTCATCGGGTCGGCGCCGTCGCCGGAGGAGGAGGAGGGCGCGGCCATCGCAGTTGATTCGGCTGTGTCACTGCCGCGTGGGCCCCCTGCCACCACTCAACTTCGCCGCCGTCTCGCTGGCTTCGATTTTCGACTGGGCGCTTCCCTTTCCAGGGAAGGTTTGGGTGCGCTTTCCTATGGATAGCTAGCTCTTGGGCCTTTTTTGCCGTACGTAGCAAACACCAGCGCGGCGCTGATGTAGAGACGATCCTACCCGTCCATCAAATATTCCGACGGCTGCGAAACGAATGAAACTTAACGAAGAAAGGAACACATGACCGGCTCCTGCGCGTGTCGCTTCGTCTTCATAGTATGGTGGTAGCTGCGGCCGTGTTCCGCTGCCTCAGCTCCTCGCCGCGGCTCCGGCTAGCCGCCGCCTCCTACTTCGTATCGTACGGAAGCTCTAGTGCTGCCGCGGTTGGCGCATGGGTCGAGCGCGGGCAGGACCCGAATCGCAGGATTGCGGACCTGGCCTCGGCCGGGCGCGTCAGCGAGGCGCGCAGGCTGTTCGACGGAACGCCGGACCGGGACGTGGTGTCCTGGACGGCGATGGTGTCGGCGTACGCGCGCCAGGGGATGCTGCGCGACGCGCGGGCACTGTTCGACCGCCCCGACGCTTGCCGGAACGTGGTCACGTGGACGGCGCTCCTCTCCGGGTACGCACGCGCCCGCCGGGTCGACGAGGCCGAGGCGCTGTTCGAGCAGATGCCGGAGAGGAACGTCATCTCCTGGAACACGATGCTGGAGGCCTACGCCGCGGCGGGCCGCGTGGGTGATGCCTGCGAGCTGTTCAGTAGCATGCCGGTGAAAGATGCTGGCTCATGGAACATTCTTCTGGCCGCGCTTGTGCGATCAGGGAGCTTGGATAAGGCGCGCAAGCTGTTTGAGAGAATGCCGGAGAGGGACGTGATGGCGTGGACTACAATGGTTGCTGGCATCGCCCGGGCGGGAATGTTGATGAGGCTCGAATGCTGTTTGATGCAATGCCAGAGAGGAATGTGGTATCTTGGAACGCCATGATATCTGGGTATGCAAGAAACCAAAGGGTTAATGAGGCGCTGGGTTTGTTTGTGAAGATGCCTGGGAGGGATATTGCTTCCTGGAATGTAATGATTACCGGTTTTATCCAGAACAAAGATTTGAAGATGGCAAGGGAGCTCTTTGATGAAATGCCTGAAAGAAATGTGGTTACCTGGACTACCATGATGAATGGTTACTTGCAAGGAGAGCAGAGTGAACTGGCGTTGGGCTTGTTTAGTGGCATGCTTGTGGCAGGTATCAGACCAAATCAAGTCACATTTTTGGGTGCCCTTGATGCATGCAGGGATCTCGCAGCACTCTCTGAAGGGAAGCAGGTACATCAGATGATATGCAAAACAGCATTTCAGTTTGATACTTGTGTTGAGTCCGCCATGATGAATGTATATGCAAAGTGTGGTGAAATCGAGTTGGCAAGAAAGGTGTTTGATCTTTCAAGGGAAAAGGACTTGATTTCATGGAATGGAATCATGGCAGCATATTCGCACCATGGTGCTGGCATGGAAGCAATGCGCTTGTTTCAAAAGATGCAAGAAAATGGATATAGGCCTAATGATGTTACATATGTGGTGTTGTTGTCAGCATGTAGTCACTCTGGTTTGGTTGATGAAGGGCTTAAGATATTTGAATCCATGGTTAAAGATAGGTCAGTTGCAGTGCGTGATGAACATTATACTTGCTTGATTGATCTTTGTAGTCGAGCTGGGCGACTTGATGACGCCAAAAGATTAATTCAGTGGCTCAAGATTAAGCCCTCATCAGGTTCTGTTTGGAGTGCCCTTCTAGGTGGTTGCAATGCACATGGAAATGAAAGCATTGGTAATTTGGCAGCTAGAAATCTCTTAGAAGCAGAACCTGATAATGCTGGGACTTATACTCTGCTGTGTAACATCTATGCTTCTGCTGGTAAATGGAAAGAAGCTGCAGAAATCAGGTCAGAAATGAATAATCGAGGACTAAAGAAACAACCAGGATGTAGTTGGATCGAGGTGGCAAATAAGGTTCATGTATTTGTGTCACGTGATAAGTCACATTTTGAATCTGAATTGATCAATGGCGTGCTGCAAGATATTCATCACATTATGAGAATTCCTGGATCTGTTCTCAAAGAACAATTGCTAACTGATGAGGAGCTAGTGGCTATTTAGTTACACATTGCGAGGATTTTTGAACCAAATATCTTCCAGCATTTACCTGAGAAGGCAGGGGGTAATTTGTCCTTTCAAAACAATTACCACTGTTTTTCTAGACATTTGAGTACTTTGTTTACATTATGGATAAACTTCTTTTTGGTTGGAACAAGCAGGGCACTGCCATCTATAAAGAAGTATTACAGATGGATTTCATGCTACGTACAGAGCAATTACTGAGCATGCTATATAAATTTTAACGAAGAAAATGAATTTCATCGGACCACGTGATTGTCAAGGCTCCCAACCTAAAGAAATGGATGGAGAGCTATTTTGCGGAAGATATAGGACGACAGAAAAGATCTGGCAGCTGGTGACATCTGATCTAAGCAGCAGTATGATATTTCTTCAGAGCATCAACTTGATTGGCAGCAGGCAACATTTTATCAGCTTCTGGGTTCTTGAGTAGTCATGAAGTGACTTGAAATCTTGACTCCCTGTTCTGGATCTCATCTGGCTTACTCACTTTGCCATATTCAGAGCATCAGCTTCCCCTGGGTATGCTTTTTACTATACTCTTGTGTATATATTCCTTTAGGATGCTGTTCACTTCTGAAGTAGCCCTTTTGCACATTCCTAATTCATCGATAATAATAGATAACTGATAGAGAGTTGAACAGTGTAAGGACATAAGTAACAGATAACTCATCACTTTTGAATTATTCGTTTGAACTAACACCAGTTCTGTCTCTACATGAGACTATGAGAGTAGTGTATGTGAATTACGATATCGAAGAAACTTTAGTTTGATCTTTTTAATTACTTCTAAGTCCCAGCAAAAGATATCAAATAAGTTGCTTTTTGCATTCAGCTTTGATTTGTCCATTCATGGCCAGGCTCCGGTTGGTGAGAGAACTTTGGGAACACTTCCAAAAGGTCCTACGGAATTTTAGCATCAACGAGGTCAGTACTGGAATCACAGCTTCGGCAAAATGGCTACCTTTTGCAAGTAAGCTCAAGACCGAACTAGGCCAATCTCATTCATGCATTGAGCCAACAGTTCAGAAGAAGCAGGTCTGTCTTTATGATATGATGTTTCCTGAGCTCTTTTTCAACTGTGATGCGTGTTTCTTGAAAGATTCTTCTGGAGCATGTATTAACATTATCTCTTTTTTTTGTGCAAATGTTTAGTTGGTTCGTGAAGGTCATTTATACAAAAGGGCAGAAATGTTAATACTAAACTCTTGCTTAAATTATATTGTTGGAAGGACAAGTACCAAACACAAGACTCTTGCTTAAGCTAGGTAGGATGGCATGCTGCTAAGAGGCATGACAATGACATGACGTGCGCGGCGGCCGGGGCCGGGCGCCGGGGCGCCGGGCATTATTATTACAACACGACTAACATAGTAGTAGGGCACTAGCTAGTAATGATGCCATAGAAGACTTGCAGTGGACTAAATTAGGCAAAGGCTGCGAAGCCCTCGTCGGCATCCATGATGTTGCTGACACGGCCGCTGTTGGTCCTGCTGCAGTTGACGCGGATCTCGCCGTTCCTCGGCGTGACCCAGTTGATCTCGCTGAGCTTCCTCAGGGAGACGCCCCACTGGTTGAAGAAGGCCTGCTTGTCCTTGGCGAAGTCGAGGACGAACTTGCGCGTTTTGGGGTGGGTGAGCAGCCTCTGGTCGGACAGGAAGACCCCGAGGTCTCTGGTGAGGCCGACGTAGTACTGGTTGTCGAACTCGTTGGGCGTGAGCACGTCGAGGAACTGACGCTCGCCGTTGGCCCTGCACTTCTGCTGGAAATCATCGCGCCGGACGATGCTGCAGAACTTGGTCTTGCCGACGGTGTGGCCACCGGAGAGGGCGACGAGGTCGGCTGGGTCCTTGAGCCCGAAGTCGCTGAACAAGGTGAGCAAGTCATCGATGGGTTCGCCGGGGCCCGGGAGCCTGCTGACGTCCTGGCGGACGAGGCTGTCGAAGCGGCCGCGGAAGATGGGAGTCCGAGGACCTTTGGCCTGCATCTCATATCAGTTTTACTTATCAGTTTTTCTTTTTTTGAGAAACTATCTTATCCATTTTCTATTTTCTATTCTAAGAAACAAAGAAAGGAGCAAGAACCATACCGCTGCAACAGAGTCGCGCGTGGCGAGCGCGAGGATGTCGGCGCAGGAGACGGCTCTGTCCCCGCACTCTCTGTTCACCTTCACCCGGATCTCGTTCACCAGCTCCCGCACCCGTTCTTGCACCGACCCCCGTTCACTCCGTCCGTCCACTCGTCTTGCAGGAAGATGGACGCGTCGCAGCCCTACATCGTCGTCATTCAAATTAATTTCAGATCGGCTATATCTAGCTAGCAAATTAGTTAAAGGATGCGTATTCTTGACGTGCAGACGAGGACGACGAAGGAACTACTAGAAAGCAAATAACGAGCCAACCAACCCCGGAGAAGCAGTCGTGGAAGAAGACGCGGAGGAAGCCAGCGGTTATCTGGTTGTTCCTCCTGAACTCAGCGTCCACGGCCTCCCTCACGATCCTCTCCACCTGCGGGCAAGGGTCCCGAGGCTGGTACAGGCTCATCATCTCATCATCGTCAGCAGCCATTGCTGCTCCGGCGGCCATGGCGAGCACGCCGACGATGAGGACGGCGGCATTATTCCACCTACTCCTTCCCATCCTCACTACACTACCACTACCGACAGTTTAGCTGCTGCTAGGAGGAGTGGAGTACAAAGGTGGAGTGGAGTGTGCCTTCCTCGCGTCAAGCGGCCGCTATTTATAGGCCAGCCCGCCTCACCCCAATCAGTGAGTAACGGTGGATATGCTCGACATACATCACGTGTTTCATCAGATTGCTGGGAATATTCTATCTTTATTTGGACGGAGAGGACTTAACAATTCGTCTTCTCGCATATGCATGGAGATTGACGCCATCACGTGCATGCACGCACCTTTGTTGACGACACTAGTGTCGAGTGTCGGGGTACCATCGTCCGTTTGCGTGCAGCCGAGCACGAGCAGGTGCAGATTAATTTGAGATAGATACGTAGTACAGTACTTTTTAGACAGGGTTTATACTATTACTATAATTCCTGAAGGGCAAACATACATTCTCCCACACACACTGCTGCGTGATGGATTGAGGGGCACGCGTATGAATTATTACGATTTCAATACTTGCTACTTGACAGGGCCGGCCGCCATTCCAATGGCAACTTGCAACGCATCAAGCCTCGTAAACTGCGTATTATACCTCTGGGTAAGTAACAACCAACCCATGCCACTCATCACGTGCTTGGATGTTGCGACTGGAGATATTTGTTGAGTATCCGTTTACAATTGCATGGGACGGCGTGCGTTGCAGTGTTCTCCTCAGTTTTGGGCCTCAATGTATCATTTTACGATTCTAGCCCAACAATGGCCTACCTACTACTCAACCCATTTGTTCCGGCCCATACGGGATACGGCCCAAAGTTGACTCGTCTCTAACCACCCACTCGCTTCCGTCTTTCCTCGAACAGTCCCGCACCGACGGGAGCAACCCACCAGCCCACCCGCCGGTTGGTCACCCCCTCCTCCCGGATCCCGATCTCCGGCGGAGCCGCTTCCCAGCAACTCCGACCGCCGTTATGGCCGCGCCCTCCGCCGCCTCGGTGACCGTGGTAACAGTGCTCGTATTCCTCGTCTCGGGGGCATCGGGGGCGCGGCTCCCGGGCCGCGGCGGCGCCGTGCGAGCGACGTTGCCGCGCGGAGGGGCTCCGGCCACAGCAGTGTTCGCGCTGGGTAGCTTCTGGAGGTCGGAGGCAGCGTTCGGCTGCCTCCCTGGAGTTATCCGCACCTCCGTCGGCTACGCCGGCGGCTCCAAGGCCAACCCCGAGTACCGCAACCTAGCCGATCACGCGGAATGCGTCAAGGTAAACAGAGCCCGGTCAAGTAGCACTACATTCTCCTACGCAGTGGAACATTGAATGGATAATTTATATTTTCATTTGTACTAGACGTGTGCTTGAAGAAATTGTGCCTGTTTGGTATTGGTGCGCTGGCATGTTTTTTTTATTAGTTTAGTTTTCATTGTAAGTTTGGAAACATTAGGAACTGAAGTGTTTACTGAGAAAAGATGATTGCTATTGACACCCTTGCCCGCTGGAACCATTTAGGTTGAATATGATCCTCGCTTGATTCATTACAAGCAACTTTTGGAAGTATTTTGGGCAAGTCATGATCCACGGGAGGTCTTTGGGCAAGGGCCAGATGTTGGCAACCAATATAGGTAATTGAATCCATCTCTGGAAATGGAGGTACATTTTTCATGGCCATTGTGTCTATTATATTACGGTTGTGATCTGTCTGCTTGTGTCTCATGACCATATTATGTACTCTGTTAAATGAACTCTTTTATGGACAGTGCTTAGGAATTGCTGCCATCAGATCAGATTCCTCATTTTGCCAATTAAATCATAGTGCCTCTTAGGTTGGTTTGGCAGGAATTCATTTACACTGAGATATACTCTCTCTCTGTTTTTTTTTAATAACACTGGTTGGTTCAAAATTTGACTATCCAGTGTGATATATAGAAAAAAAGGAGGGAGTATCATGGTAATATTTAGCAAGAGTAATACTTCTGTTTTATAAAATATAAATGAACATTGAACCTGTTATCTTCACGATTTGTTAAGTTGTAGAAGACCATACTCTTAACTGTCTTCACTAATGATCACAGATCTATTATCTTCACTAATGGAACCATTGAGGCCAGATTGGCTGCTCTTACCAAAGAAAGAGAACAAGCTAAGGATCGCAGCAGTGTTATTACCACACAGATCCAGCCATTGGGTGTGTTTTACCCTGCTGAACCAGAACATCAGGTAGCAATGCCATTATACTACCTTCTGTAGAGTTAAGGACTAGTATATCTTCTATGTTCTCCTTGTGTTTATGGTTTGCACTTATGTGAAGCTAAATTTCTATGGCAGAAATTTGAGTTGAAACGTAAACCATTCCTCCTACAATTGATGGGTAATCTTCCAGAAGAGGAGCTAACTGCGTCAACACTAGCTGCAAAGTTGAATGCATATGCTGCTGAACTCTGCCCTAAAATTACCCAAAAGAGAATTAGCTCCAAGATTGATGAGATCACCAAGAAAGGATGGCCCATACTGAGGGAAATTTAACTTACAGCAGCACCTGGAGTCAAATCTGTTGTTGTTGTATTGTCAACAAGAGAAATGCCTGATTTTGCCTGAATGATTCATAGGGATATTTCAGTAGTTCACCATTACCACGATGACCCATACAATCAGTCATCTATTCTTCACTCTGTCTGCAAGATTATGTAGTTCATAGCTTCATCATTTTGAGATTTGGCTGAATTCATGGTCTTTGAGTTTGCTCAACAGACTGTGAACTTGTAACTTTTGTCCTCACATATGTGAAAATATAGATATTATACATTCTTTTTAAGCAGTGCCTGTTCTAGTTATGAATGATGGCACAACGTATATATATGTCCTTAGAAATGGATGTGTAAAGCCTTTCTGAAACAAAACCGAGGTGGCTTAGTTTGTAAACTGATTCTTTTGTATAAATCTAAACAATGTTAATCTTTTCGTTGAAAGCTTTCAGATAATACAATATTCAAAGTATTCAGAGATTGCGCTAATTCAATCCATATCTGTTTCACACAACGAACAAAAAAACAGAAGATGCAGTACTAGAGATTAACTGAAGACTAACACAACTAGAAAATCTATAGCTCTCGCTTCTCTTGCCCTTCACGAAGCCTTCGTTCCCGGCCAGCAGCAGTTACTTCTCCTTCCTGGTGAGCTCCGTCCCCCGGAACCCCAGCGCGTCCGTGATCATGCGCTGCACCTCGTTGACCACCTAGATGCTGCTCCTCCCGTTCTCCGTGTTGACCGGCTCCAGGAAAGTGCACTGCACGGTGTACTCGGGCCTGGGGTTCGGTTTCATTGACGTATTTCTGCCGTACGCTATGATTCCGTTTCATTGACGTATGCTCCCGCAGCGGCGGCAGCAGCAAAGAGAACGACCTCGTGCATAGCGAAGTGGTGATGGCGGCCACAGTGCAGCGTCCCCAATGGCGTGGGCGCTCACTTGCCATTGGTCAACGAAGCAGACCTCTTCTCTGCTGCACATTGCCACGAATCGCCACCAAACAGTCTTTCACCCGAGGCTTGGATGCGGGAAGAGAGGCCAGGTGAAGATGTGTCGGTCTGTTACTTGCTTTAGTAGCAACATGGCAAAACCTGGTTGCGCTCCCGGAAGATTGCGCATCGTTTTTGAACCATTCAAGCGTCATTATCCCTCTGTTTCGTCGGTAGCAGTGAATTAATAAGATGCTAGTAGTTGTTTTCATAATCATGTGATAAAAAAAATACCTTCCTCCACAACACAGTGGAAGCAACATTACTTTAAAAAAAACATACACACAATGGAAGCAACGAGCAGCAGGCGTGAACGACAATGAAGCGCGGGGTTCACCGGGAGCAATGGTGAACTGATACACATGTTATCCATTGTTGCTTCGTTGATCGTTGGTCTCGAAGCTTCACTGCGTTGTCTATGGTCGGCCAACTATGGCAAATCACATTACCACAGCGAAGAGCAAGGCTGGTTTCGCTGAGAAAATGGACAGGGAAAGGAAACACAGAGGCTGATTTGACCAAATAACGGTATGACACTGGTTAGAGATCTTGCCATGATGATCCTCCGCCACTGACCGGCACGTGCTCGCGGTGCCCTCCCAATGATATGCGGATCGCACGGTTCATTTGCTACCCGTCCCACAGGTGGTGGACGGCAAGTGAAAGATAGCGACCACACCAGGTCGGTAAATGAAATACCGTCCACCCCTGGTCCTGCCGCGCATGGGATGCGGCAGCCTGGCCGCACTGTCAAAGCACACGAGTAAGAGGGCCTTGACCATCCCTCGATGCGCCTGCGCCCGGACTGTACAAGCAGGCTCCCGCACGGCAGCATTGAAGAGCCTGGTTCCATCAGTCTTTTGCGAGTCTCAGTATTCAGTAAGCAAGCGAGTCCTCTTCGTTCAGCGGGTTTTCAAGGGCAGTGATGTGTTCCTTGAAAGATGCAGCAGCTTCCTCCCTCTCGTCTGGTTTCCCGAGCTGATTATAAGCCATCGCCTTTAGGTAGTATGCCTCTGCCGCCATGTCATGGTACTACATGCACACGATACAGAGGATTCAGGTTGACAGATGTACTAAGAAGCTTTTATAGAACAGGATCTCGGATTAAATAACGTCTTGAGCTCCAGAATTCAGAAGCACAACACACGACAGATAAAACAGCTCACCTCCAAGACTTGCAGGTCTTCAGTGGCTTGGGTCAGAGGATCTAGAACAGCACAAGGGTCTTCAGATACTGCAATCGAAAAGAGGATAAAGGGAAGGCAACATGAGGATCATCTTGAAAGGCTTGAGAACAACAAATGACACGTACAATCACCAGAGCCCACTTTAGGATCCAAAATATTGGGGTATAAAGTTTTGCGAAGTACAAACCAATGCATACCTGAGAATTTTGGATCAAATAAGTGGCATTTCGCTAAAACTATGTGAGCTCGTGCACGCAGCTCAAGGCCACCATGGCCAAGAATCATCGGAAGACTTTGATAAACAAGGCTCAGGGCCCTCCTCGCATGGCTTGGTCCAAGATCCAGCCACAATTCAGCAAGGGTAAGCGTGGCTGAGGCTTCAAGCAGATCCAAGTTGAATGACTTGCAAAATGATTGGCTTGCTAATGCATAGGGAAGCCCAAGGACTGTGTTGTCAGATTTCTGGGAGTAGGAAAAATGTAAGTTTCACTGAGAATTCTTGTATTGACTTGGTTATAACTTAACTGAGAATGATTTTCTTACTTTATGTATTTCAGCAAGCAATAAAAGCACACTTGCATTCTCTACTTGCATGTTGTATTTGTAGCATGTAGAGTAAAGAGAATTTGCCACAGTTGCAGCCTGCACGAAGAACCAAGATCTGGAAATTCATCTCTTTTCTTTTCTGTTAATTCTTGTACCAGAGTGAACAAGCTTCTGAATACAAAGACCATAAAAAGATAAAAACATAACAAGCAAGGAATTGAGAACCTGGCTAAATTGTTTTGCAGCAAGTAGAGTACGGGCACGTCGTAGGCTAGCTTCTGTCTTTAGCTCAATATCAACTCCACAAACAGAAGATGATAACACCCCAAACTCATCACAGATCTGTTCCGCAACTTTCAGATGCCCTCTAAACAGATCAATTTATATATACAAGAATATCAGATTTCCGAAACAAATCATAGCTGCTAAATGTCTTTGAGAAACAGATTTGTACCGATGAAGGGCACGCTCATGTAGTAATTGCATTCTAAGGAGCTGGATGTGCGAACTTGTAGAGGATGGGAATTTCTTTTCAGCAAGCTTGAGAGCACAGAATGCAGCTGCAGATCAACCATACAGATTTTATAATAAGAAGCAGTTGAGGCTTACACTGGCTTAAAAGCTTCAGCTTTGGTTGTATGGGAACTAACCTGAATATCCTTTGAATACTGCCAATTGTTGAATTAGCTTGACATATGCCAAAGATAGGTCTGAAGAACTGTAAATGAATATAAAATAACATCACAAATTCAGATTAGTAAAGGGTCATGGAGCTTGAAATATCTAAAGCCCACGTGACACAGTAAAAGCAGAGGCTGAAGGATCTATAAAGAAATATAAACTACTGAACATTACTTAATTTCAAGCATTCTCACCTTGCAGCATCAGCAAAGCATGTTGCATAGACCAAAGCATTCATTCGGACCATCGGAGCACTGTGAAATGGGATGTAGCATTAGTTTTTTTCGGAAAGCACACTGGTAGATCAAAGTCCATTCCAATGTATGGTATCAAATAACATAGAAGCGATAACACCAGTATTATAGTATTATCTATTTGATGATAGTACAACAGATTACAGAACAAAGAGGGAGGTAGAGAATCTGCTGTGGTCTTTTATAAATAAAATAGACACATGAGTACCATTTCTCAAGTCAGTACTAAATTAATTACCAAAATCAATGGTGCCCATAATTGGTCAAATTTATTTCTTAATTGTGTGTCTAAGTATCTACAGTTTCTAATTCGCAAAAAGTAACTTCTTGATTGCTAATCCAACCCTCCCTTTTTCGATGATACAATGTCACTGTCCAAATTGTTTAAAACGTAAAGCAATAAAGCCAATACTAAAATTAAACTTTAACAATAACAGGAACAGATAAGTACCTCCCATAGTGCTCCCAAGCAGTGGCTCTCAGCAAATATGTTGAGCCAGCTAATTGCAATATGGGTGCAGGTACTGGACTTGGTTGAGCATTATAATAGAAATTGTCAAAGTCATTTTTTTGTAATTTTCTTGACTCCGTAGAACTGCTGCTAGAAGTAGAAGCAGCAGATAGATTCCTGAGCCATGAAGTACTAAAACTACCATTATCATTTGAGGTAGATATGACATCATTTCCAAAGTCAGTCAACACACGAGAACTTAATCTCAAGTTCTGCAATGAGATGCAAGAGAAATTATTAGTTTAGAAGTAAATGCATTCTCAACCAAAGAATGAGGTGAATTTGAGTGCTTAGTAAATACAGCATACCTTACAGACATCCGCAGGACATGTTCTAAGCTTTGTAGATGCATTAGGGCCAAAGGAGACTAGTGGCCGTTGAACATGCTGGTAGGCCAAGGTTTACAGTCAGAAGTCAGAACAAAAGGAAAAGGAAACAAAAGTGTACAAATTAGTATGTTCTTAAGTGTGACCTAAAAGACATCTTTCTTTATCAAGATTAGAACTGATGACATAGTAACACTAGAGTAAACACAAAATTACAGGTACACCTAGTCGGCGCTGCGTGCCACATTTGAAAAGTTGATATAACTAGGACAAAAATTGTGCATAGGAGGATAAGTAAACATGGCTACATATTAAAGATCTTCCTATAATTAAATTGTAAAATACTACTGAATATTAGCAAAGATTTTACCTTCAGATCAAATTTCGCCAGAGAGAGGTGATCAAAGGATAGTAAGCTTGGAAGTTTCAACATATCAGCTCTCTTGAGTGATCTCTTTAAGAGAACAAGTAACTGTTGCTGAACAGATAATGGCGTGCCCAGTCCAATATTGGTCCCAAGTGAATATGGGGAACCGATTATTTCAACCGTGTTTGACATGCCTATCTTTGACAGCAGGTTGGAAATGGCTCCTAATATATAGGCAAGGCATGCATCATCATTGTTCTGAAAAGAAAATGGTGCATCAGTTTCAGTTAAGAAGAGATCGAAGGCGACCACTGTGAAATAAAATACACCTAAAACTCTGAAAAAAAAATGTAAAAAAAAACCTTAATATTCCTCCAATCTCTAGTAGTCTAGTATAAGTCCATTTAGCTTTGATCATTGATATCTAAAAGACCATAAGTTGCTAAAATGAGGTTGATGTTATTAGACTCATCATGAAGGTATCATAATATAAACCTCTTATAACTTAAAATAATATATTTCTATAGATATTCAATCAAAGTGTGCTATTGGAGACCGTGTCAGTCTCCTAAAGGACTAATCAGAGGATGTAGGAAGTGTCACTTATCCAGCAGTCTAAATATTACAAAAATTAAACCCTGATGAACCCAGGAAATATACAATGCATGTACTTAGAAGTTAAGAACCTGATAAGAAGTTATGTAAAAGAGTAAAGTGCAAGGCCGATCCTTAAACTTGTCCAGCCGTGTCACTTAGGTCCCCATATATGACAAGTCAACATCTAACCTACAGTTGTGCCAGAAATGAATTGAGCCGGAAATGAATTATGCTAATGTCACAATATGTCCAGGGCAAGGAATGTCAATTTTGAAGATCATTAATTTGATATCATTTCACCATTGCTATGAGGTGACACGATTTACTACTTCAATGAATTTGCTATACAATATACATTATAGAATCATTAAAGCTAAATATGGAGGCTTACCATTTGAGAAACACGCACTGCTTCTGTGAATGCCTGGAATAAAGAAAGCCAGCAGACCAAAAGCATATGTAATGAACCAAGTAGGTCAAAAAGATGACAAGCTGATAGTTGAAAATAAGAAAACCAAATACCTTAAATTACCTCTAGAGCTTTCTTAGGATGTCCAAAGTGACAATGCAAGTTGCCTAAACACAGCAGAGCACTCTCATACTTTCCAACAATAATATCTTGCGATGGGGAGACAGAACGAGTAAAAAGTCCTTGCATCCCTGCACTATCAACCAGATAGAAAAAACAAATAAGAATATATTCACAAAAGGCTTATGTTTTCAATATAAACTTCACACAAAAATCTATCAATGAATAACCAGTGGTGGTTTTACTTTGCACATGCCCTTCCATAGTCTAGGGCAAGGGTACATTGATATAACAGGATCCTACAACTGGCATTGTCACAATTCAATATATCTTGCCAATACATAAACTGACAAGGATTGCGATGGTAAGACAGAAGCATTCTTGGATGCAAACAACAGGTAACATGTTAGATATTAACATCCATTAACTTCATAGTTATAAATGGAAGAATGTTTAACAGAAGTCAATTTTAAAATATTTAGTAAAGCCTTCTTTCAAACAAGTAGATCAGTAGGTAAACTCATCAATCTTGACACATCGTTGAGTAATCAATAGATGTCTAAAAATATTACATATTCATGGAGAATATGGTCAACACTCAACAGATCAACCAAGCATCATCATATAATAGGGATAGTGGGACTGACCTGTAATCAAAGTAGCGGTGAAGATTATCCACTGAGGCGACATAGTCATCATGACTAAGAGCATTTAAGTACTGCAAGAATTGCACCTGAGAAGCAGAAAGGAGAAAAGATGTTCAGGAGATGTTTACAGTCCCACATTATCTCCCAGAACATTTAATGTACTCAATGTGGCATAACTTACACGATGAAGCTCCGGTGCCAATGTCTGAAGCTGTGTCATAGTGGCATTAAATGAATTTAAAGGCACTGAGCTGGGATCCCTATAACAAAAGAATAAAAAGACTCAATTCAGTCTTTCAAGTCCTTTTCAAAGAGTGGTAGTATGGGGTAGAATTAGTCAACTAAAGTCTGGAATGGATACTCACTTCTCAAGGACATCAGCTTGTTGGTTAAGGTATGCCTCTAATTGCCACCTCGATCTCAGAGATGTTGGGTTGTCATCCGTTTTCATAGCATTACCTAACATAAAAACTAACATAGATATAATTTTTAACAAACAGATGTTCATTCTGGAAGATTGATATAGCCATACTTTAATTAGATTTAAAGAACAAATCGAGACAAGGTTTAAGGTACAAATTTACCGTCATCAAAATCGTGGAATGACATTGCTGCACGAGTTAGAGCTGATGAGGTCTCCTCAATGTGGCTCTCAGTAGCATAACCTTGATTGTATTTGCCAAATATACCAGCTCGAGCACCTAAATCTGCATCCATCAGGTTGCCCATTTCAGTGTCGTAGTCCTCATCTTCTGCCAAGTCATATGAAGCTTCAGCAGAGTTACAATACGCCACAAGATTTGCCAAAGTATGGCACACACCCTACAAAATTTTCAGCAGGTACAAGAAAATGAACATGAGAAGGGGAAAAACATGAATGGACAATACTCCTGAATTCTACAAATAGATTAGTAGTTGCACCTCAAAAGTCATTGAATTGAAGGCTAGAATGCAGCAGCGAAGAAAAACTCCAAGCTGACTATTTGGATCCAGCAATACGTCTTCCACACCTGCACCTTCTGGTGCAGTGAGCACACCTGGGGAACATAGTTGCAGAGTAAGCTGCAGGTTGCAGAGTAAGCTGCATATTTCAAATGTTCTTTAATTATAGGAAATGAATGGACCGAAACATGCACTCCTGATGTAAAGCTCACCTCGTAGCTTATCGAAAAAGTTGAACAAATCATCAGGTGAGGTCAACGCTGACAGGGTACTTGTCAGCTGCTCACAGAGCCAACCATTAGTTAACTCATCTACCACCTTCAGTTTCCTTAAAAGTTCCTCCAGCGAAGGCTCCAAAAAATCCTCACATGACTACAAGATTAGCAAGTTAAGTAACCTGAATCACATCGAAGGAAAAGATGGACTGCATAAATAATGAAAACGAAACAGGTATGTGCACAATGTTCAGCTGTTTGAAAGCTGACAGATTTACAGCCACAAATATCAAATCCAGTTAATTTTTCAATCTAAGTTCGAATATCTTGACAAATGGCAAGGCTGCAAGTTGAAGTTGCAACGGGAGTGTGATTTCTGGACACTAAACCGTTCACTCACTTGCAGGAACTTGAAGCTAGATCTACATTTCAACAGAAGGAAGTAAACCGTGCCCCTAGCTCCTGATTCCTGATGGAAGCATGTAAGGCACCAATAACAGATCCAAATCACTATTTGTTTCATTTTGTTTGCGACATTGATTCGATAACCCGCACAAGATAACAGCTGGGTCTATATTTCAACATTACCACACAAGTGTCACGGCAACAACAGTGGTATGAGAGGAGTACTTGGAGGGGGAGTGAGCAAGCAAGTAAGCGCGCGTACGTACCCGGGTGAGCGTGAATAGGAAGAGGCCTAGGCGGTTGTGGTGCGCGACGGACTCGAACGGGAAGGGCGGCACCGTCCCGCCCCCATCTCCTGCGCCGGCGGCGCAAAGACGTGCACCAGGTGGCACACGGCGATCTTGTGCGGCGTAAGCTCCAGGAGCACCGGACCACCACCAGCCGGGGAAGATTCCGTCCCCTCCATGCCGTCGCCAATCCCCGCGAACACGTTCATGGCGCCGCCGCAGCCGTGGCCGGAGGCGAGGGTTTGAATTCTTTTCCCCTTTGTTCGGTTCGGACGGGTCGGACTGAAGCGGAGCAGACGAGCAGAGTGAAGCCGAGTTTGGGCCTTATCTTCGTGGGCTTTGACGCTTCGGCCTTTGGTCGTTATTGGGCAAACGAAA
>JAUNZO010004129.1:0-20778 GCA_031894775.1 Chloris gayana
GCTGTTGCCGTGGCGGCGCACCAGCTGAAGTCGGCTGGCGGCCGTCAGTTTCTACAGTTAGCCTCCGTGACCTTTTTCATCTGAATCAAACTAGGAGCCCGTTCGTTTCCGGGTCTAAAGCCCAATAGACTCTAAACTTTAGAGTCCAGGCACCGAACGGGCCACAAAAATTTTGAGGGATCCGGCCTTTAGATGGGTGTAAACCCTAGACCGGGGGGATCAAAAGCAACGACTCGACCCCCGGACATCGCTGCCCCTTATCCATTCCCTCTCGCCCGAGCTGCGCCGCCCTCCCTCCCGAGCCGCGCCGGCCTCCCTCCCGAGCGCCGCCTACCCACACGCTCCGCCGCCCGATCCCGAACCCGAGCCGCCGCCCCGGCCCCGCCCGTCGGCCGTGGCGCCGCCTCCCCGCCCGCGACGGCGCGTGCTCCCGGTTGCCCTCGAACGCCGGTGTTTCACGCCGCCGGGCTCGAGGTTCCACGACGCCGGCCCCGGGTCGTCGTGCCTTTTCCATCCACCGCCGCCTTCGATCCGCTTCCACGAGCCGACGCCGCTTCTCCCGCCACACATCATTTGTCCCAAGAGTGTTGCGGCTCCAAGTTGGGCGTCCCCGGTGCTTAGATCCGGAAGAGCTCGCCGCCATCCGAAAGCTCGGAGGACTCGGCGCCGGCGGAGCTCGCTCGGCCCCGTTCGCTCGTGCAAGAAGAAGTAAGCGAGCAACTTCTCTTCCATGGACGGATTCGGGGAGACGGCTTCGAGGGAGACGGCACCCGCGACTTCTTCTCCAACACCGCGCCTTTCTCCCCCCTCATTCGGTGCGCGGCGACGACGGGCCGCGTCGTCAATCCTCCGGCGGGTTGGGGTCCCGTCTCAACTTGGATGGCCTGGACCTCAACTCGCGAGTCGTCGGGTTCCCCCATCTTGGGTCGTACCAAGAGTACCTTCAAGATGAGGGGCCGTTTGGAGGCTCCCCGCGTTCGGATCCGGAGGGAGTCCCCGATCCGGAGGTCCATGGTCGGAGGCGGGAGATCCGTACTCGCGGCGGCGTAGCGCGCTGCCCTCCTCCGCGGTCCGGTCGTGGGGGCACCCGGCGCGGTACGGGCGTGGTGCCCGTCGAACACGGCCATCTCTCGCTGCGAGCCCCTGTCGCGGTGCTAGGGCCGGACCGAGTCGATCTCGCGGAGGAAAAGAAGTCGTACAAGAAGATGATGCCCCTCTAAGCAATGAGGTACAACAAATTTTCCTTCATCCTTATGCTTTTTTTGTGTAGGTAAAGTAATATGACTAGGCAATCCATGTGTTGTAGTACCTTGATAGGGCTAAGCTGGACAACCCGGAATACATATAAGTCTGTGTGAAATTATTCTGGAGCAAAAGAGGCTTGGTAACTACATCAATGGAACTATGATGTCTCGTGGATATGAGCGTGTTATTGCCGAATACCGTGCAAAGACAGGGTTAAGGCATGACAAGTACCAGATTAGAAACAAACTGGGTGCATTGAAAACCATGTACGGTTCTCGCTGCTACCTTAGGAAGAAAACCGGTCTAGGATCCCGTCCGGATCGATGGCTCGTTGCCGGTGCTTCATGGTGGAAGCTCGAACTTCAAGTGAGTCATTCATTTCATTTCTTTCGTTCGTTACTTTACTATGCATAACATTCTATTTCATGTTGTACTAGCTAACTTGTTCTTCATTACATTGACAGAAAGCGCCCTCGGATTGCAAGAAGTTTAATCACGGACCACCACCGTATCCGGATATGCTAGATGAAATTTTCCATGGTGTTGCAGATCGACGGGACCACAGCATTTGTTCCCGGACAAGAGGAGGAGGAGGAGGACGTGCCGGAAGAAGAACGAGGAGGACGAAGAGGACGAAGATTACCCGACCCCTGTGCGTACCATGCGGGTGGAGAGCAGTCCTGCTACCTCCGGGAGCCGGAAGAGGGGCAGCGAGTACAAGCACGTCCGCCACTAGCCCCGCAAAGAAGAGCAAAAGTCCTATTGTGAGGGCTTTCCGAATCCGATGGCAGAAAACAAGGCAGCCCACGAAAACAAGATGAACATGATGCAAGCACGGTATCAGCGGTGATCGCAAGGTTGGATAAAAGTGACAAGAATCAGAAACCGGACTTGCAAATCGGCACTTGCGAAACAAAGGGCTCTTGAAGCAGGTGTGCGACGAGGCGGTGATCGGTGGATGGCGCTCCGAGACCTTGCAACCGACCCGTACTCGGTGCAGCCTTTTCTTGGATATAGCCGATCCAGCGGACCGAGTTCTTTTCCTTAACAACTATGTGAAGCGATTCTGGGATTGATTTGCATCCGGTGTGCAATGTTGTTGTATTTTTATTTACCACCGGTCTTGGACAATTCGAGTGTACGAACAGCAAGTTTGTAATAATTTGAATTATGTCCCTTGTATGATATCATGTGGTTATTAATTAGTATGTTCAGTAGCTGTTTTCGGATAAATTAATGTTTCATATTACTACAATGTTCACGAGATCTGTTGATATTCATTTTCTGCACTAATTAATTTGCTTTCATTGTTTGCAGGATTTGGACGACATGTGGCTGCTAAAGTCTTGGCAACAAATGATTGAAGATGATGAGGACCAAATGAATCGGCAGATGCCTCTACCGATGTATGGTATGATTCATGACCTACACCACTACAACAAAAAATCTAGGGTTAGGAGTCGGAGTCCGCACTTGAGAAAATAGAATTATTCCTTTCCGATGCTCACCACTGCCGCACCATGTTTAGAATGAGCCCACGGTTGTTTTATCAACTTCATGACACTTTAGTTAATGCTTATGGCCTTCAATCATCCACCAAAACTTCAAGCATAGAAGCTTTAGGCATTTTCTTGTGGATGGTAGGATCACCACAACCTTTTAGACAAGTTGAGAGCATTTTTGGAAGGTCTCTAGATACAACGTCTCGCAATTTTGCAAAGGTCCTAGAGTGTGTGGTAAAGCTAGCAGCAGATATTATAAAGCTCTGTGGACCCTAATTTCAGCACCGTTCACCCGCGGTTACAAGACAAGTAGATTTAAGGGGGTTTTTAGTAATTGCATAGGGGCAATAGATGGTACTCATGTGGAAGTTTATGTGCCCACACCAAAAATAGCGCAATACATGAACAGAGAGGGTAAAACATCCCAAAATGTAATGGCCGTATGTGACTTGGACATGAGATTCACATTTGTGCTTGCCGGTTGGCCGGGGTCGGTTCATGACATGCGAGTATTCAATGATGCAATGACAAGATATGCTGACAAGTTCCCACATCCACCGGAAGGTATCATCCTTTGCTTCATGAAATAATGTTCTGTTTTGTATCTATGACGAAGGTAACAAGTGTGTAATGGTTGTACATGTTTATGGCGAGCAAGTACTATTTGGTGGACTCCGGATATCCTAATAGACCGGGCTACCTTGCACCGTACGGAGGCACGAAGTATCATATTCAAGAATACCGTCTAGGAACAAGGGCTAGAGGTATGAAAGAGGTTTTCAACTATGCACATTCGTCCATAAGAAATGTTGTCGAGCGGTCTTTTGGAGTCCTTAGCGGAGATGCAGGATGCTCTATAGTGTGCCAAGCTATCCTTTGAAGAAACAAACAAAGATTATAGTAGCAGCCTTTGCGCTTCACAATTTCATCATTGACCATGGCAACCCTTATGAAGACTTGCTCGTGTTGGAGGAAGAAGACCGGTCGAATGATCATGGTGCATCACACCGGGATGGGCCGGTAATGGAGTTTGAAAGTATTGAGGAAGAGGATGTGAGCATGAATGCATTTCGAGATCAGCTTGCCCATGATCTCTACTACAACTAGTTCATTGCATTTCCGGTTTCGGGTGTGAGCTTTGTCTATGTTTTTTTTACATAAATCATCGGTTCTGGATTTGAAACTTCACATGTCATGTAATAAATTGTACAATTGGTTGTTATCAGTCTTGTCTTCAGGAACTTTCATTTTAATGTTGCATGGGTGCATGGTTGGCAGTCAAACATCAGGGGCAATTCTGACATTTCATGCTGATTTAGAGTCTATTTAGAGGGTTCAACGAACAGGACATCTAAATTTTAGACCCAATGTACTTTAGATGGTCATATGAATTTCTCCCTCTAAAGTCCCCCTCTAAGGGAAACGAACGCACCCTAGAGGAATTTTTTTCACAGAGCACCTGAAACTGAAAGTAGAGTACTAGTATTGGCAATGCAAATCCATTCTTGATAACTTAAAACACCTGCCTTGTACTGTGTTAGTAGTACTTAATCATAAGAAAAGGGGTGAGAGATGCTCTCGAGAGTGTGTGTGCGAGTTGGGACGGTACCATCCCTAATAATGCAAATAAAATCTTCGTGGTCACCTAATAACCTAATGGAACGCATGGAATCAACGAGCATAGAATCTACTCGTTCATGTGATTAGTACGACCGTACGATGCATCTGACTAAACAAAGGTTAATCAGTCTGCTAAGCCGGACACGGGCGCAGTCCCAAAAATCCGACAAGCATCCACCTCAATCCCTGGCCGTCTCACACTCCCCACTGAATCCAGCCAGCCAGCCAGCCAGGCGCGGGGCGCACGCGGCGAACCCCAACCCCATCGGCCCCGAGACGGAGCGAGATCCCACCCGCCGCGCCGGCAAAATCCGCGGCGAATCCGCTGTGCAGATTCCCTTTCTTCTGCCCGCGCACGCGCGCGGAGGCCGGAGGGGCGCCGCCGCGCAATGGGGTCGGTGTCCCTGAACTTGTCGAGCTCCCGGCGCGGCGGGGGCGGCGGCTGTCGTGCCTCCGATGCTGCACCCCGGCGCTTCTCAACCTGCTCGTGCTCCTCTCCCTCCTCTCCACCAATCTGCTCGCCCTACTCGCCTTCCTCTCCCCCACCGCGCACCTCCCGGGCCCCACCATCACCACCCCCTCAACCGCTCCTCCGCCGCCATCTCCGCGCAGGTGGCCGCCATCGCGCGCGAGATCGACTCCTCCCGCCTGCCCTACGGCAGCCTCCCCCGGAGCTCCTCCTCTTCCTCTCCCCGCACGCGCTCCCGCTCGGCCGCGACGCGCGCACGGGGCTCACCCACATGCCCGCCTCCGTCGCGCACGCCTGCTTCCGCTCCCCGTCCACGCTCGCGCTGCTCTCCACCTACGCCTCATACGCGCCACACGCCGCGTGCCCGCGCGGCGGCAACGCCACGCTCCTCCCGCAACGCCTCGTATCCAAGGGCTGCGAGCCGCTGCCCCGCCGCCGGTGCCTCTCCCGCGGCCCGCGCGCGCCGCTCCCGGCCTCCAACATGGGCGTCGACAGCCGCCGGTGGGTCAAGCCGCGCCACGACCACGAGTTCCTCATCGACGACGTGCTCCGGCTCTCCGCCTCCGTGAAGATCCGGATCGGGTTCGACGTCGCCGGCGGCGCGGCCAATTTCGCCGCCCGGATGAAGGAGCGCGGGGTGACCGTCGTCACCTCGGTGCTCGACAACGCCGGGAAGCCCATGAACCAGTTCGTCGCGGCGAGGGGGCTGTTCCCGCTGCTGCTCTCCCCGGCGCACCGGTTCCCCTTCTACGACGGGGTGTTCGACCTCGTGCACGTCGGGACCACCGCGCTGGACGAGGGTGGGGCGCCGGCGTTGGGGCTGGCGGGAACACAGGAGGCGCTGGAATTCTTCATGTTTGATGTCGACCGGGTGCTGCGCGTCGGTGGGCTGCTCTGGATTGACAGCTACATGTGCCACAGTGAGGAACGGAGGCAGATGGTTGTAAAGCTCGTTGGGAGGTTTCGTTACAAGAAGCTCAAATGGGTGGTGGGAGAGAAGGCCGGCTCAGGGAGCACAAAAACAACAATGTACCTATCTGCGGTGCTGCAGAAGCCGGCAAGAGGCTGAATTTGGATGGATGGATCGATGGTTTGCATTGTTCTTGATCTGAAGTAGGAATGTATTACTTGTAGTTCAGGGGATTTTACATGAGAAAATGGGCATTGGTTTAGGTTTCACGAATCAGCTTGATTCTATTGTTTTACTAGATAATATATAGGGACTTAAAATAAGTGAAGGGAGTACAATTGTTCCACTTTTGCTTTTGTGTTATATAGGCTGCTGTTCGGTGAGAAACATATTGGATTTAGAATCTGTAACTCAACTAGGGGACTCAAAATTTCAAAGTGGGTGCCCCCTGCCCAGTGAATACTGATGTGCAATTATCACTTGAAGAAACGAGAAAGGGAAGGATGTTCTTCCAGCTCCAGCTATTTATCTACTCTTCCCTTCTGACATACTCCTCCTTTCTTTAAGTCATGTCGTTTCAGACAAAGGAAATGACCTAAACATGAACTAGCTAAGCATGTCTTAACGACATGACTAAAGGAATAGAGGAGTAAATCTGAAGCTATTCATTTTGTGTCATTATAGTATGCTAAATTTCAGTTGATTTCCTGAGAGATTGTGTTTTTATTCCTTAGGACTGAATGTGGGAAACCATCTAGCATCAACCAACCTGTGTTCCCTGTGTTTAAGGAAAATACTGCTGTAATCTTTACTCCCAAATTGGCATCCAAAAGATATTGCCATAGCTTATGCTTGATTTGTTACAGCTCTCTTACAAGATAAGGTGAGCAGGCTATCAGAGCCGGCGCAATGCGCCCGCCCCGCTGCGCGCTCCACCCTGAGCGCGGCGGCCACCTGGTCCAATCCTCCACATATCCCACCACTCTCCCTGCAGACTCGTGTGAGGCGCTTGACGTCGAGCACGGCGGACCCGAGCAGCGTGTGCACCTGCGCCATGAACTCCTCCACCAAGCCCGACAACGGCCTGCTGCCCCCGAGCACCTTGACGAGGTAGGCGAAGTCGTAGGCCTTGAGAACGTGGCCCAGGTGAGGCAGACACGGGCGCAGTCCCAAAAATCCGACAAGCATCCACCTTAATCCCTGGTCGTCTCACTCCCCACTAAAGCCAGCCAGCCTGCCAACACGATGTTGGTGGCGGCGATGGTGGAACGATTTCGGGGAGCGGCGACAGGGTTGTGTCAGGGGTAACTGCATAGGTCCTATTGAAAGTGTCGTTTTTGACTTTTTAGATTTTACGTGTGATCGCTGTCTTATTCAAAAAATTTATAAAAGTACTTAAAATAAGTACATTATTATTAAAATATCATTAATGATAAATTAAGTTAGAAAAATAAATAGTATTTACATAAATTTTATGAATAAGATGCAATCAAAGAACGATGTCTAAAAGTCTAAAACGACACTTTTAATGAGACGGAGGGAGTAGGTGCCACCGGATAAACACAGAAGTCGTTGTTTGCCGAAGAAAGGATCGTATCAATCTCCTGAGGCGACGCTTGCGCTTCTAAAATTTTGGACGTACTCACGAGCTCAGCCAACGAGTTGAACTGCGGAGGTGTTAGTCTAGATATTGCCCCAGTCTTTGGCAAAATTATCCGAAGGTACATATTTTGGAACAAATACCCGGGAAATCAGCTTCTTGTTACATGCGTAGGGAAGATGATTCCAAAACAAACTGCATTTTAGGCGATTACGGCTGGAGGAACGAACATGCCCTGACCCCTGAGCGAAGACATTTACCACAGATAATAACGGATGGGCCTCAAGAACGCTGGGCCTACTTGTGGGCTTTCTATTTTCAAATTCAAAGTTCTCTGAGGCAAGCGCTGCTCTGTGTTCTTCGCTAAACTATATCGACGAAGGTTAGAGGTGTTGATTTTACCCAACCAATCAAACACTGAGCTGCGTGGTTGCTGGATCCGTTGAAAAACTGAGACTCGAGATCTCCCATTTGTATGATTCTGATTCTCCGCATGATTTCCAACTGGGGTAGCATTTACACCAGTAAGCCGGGTGGATTGAACTGCTTCCGCATAAGATTTTCGCTGATTTCTTTTTTCCTTTGGACAAGAGTCCAAGAATTCTATTCTTCCTCTGCAAACTGCAAGGATTCACGATTCCAGTAAGGGCCACCACCACCCCACAGATGAAAGAAAACTTTGTATTACCGACATTCAAAAGATTTAAGCTGATAGATGTGTAGACCCACTTGCTCGGAGGAGACTGAGAATTTAAACAATCTATCACCCAATTGATGCGTCCTAAAATCAGACACAACACCACCAATTGACGCTTGCAAGATGAAACCCACAGAGTTCTCTGTCAACCGAAACTTGCATCTCCCAAAAGAAACCAGGAGAAAAAAATCCTTAAAACCTGAATCCAGCCGAGAAGAAACCAGCAAACCAAAACGATCGAGGATTGCAGCTTGAACACCGAGGCCAGGGCGAAAGACCGAATCAGAGAGGTCGGGAGGCAGGGCTTCCGAAGACATGCCTTTCTTCAAGGAGAAGAAAACAGATTTTCACTGAGAGATCTCCCTAGATCACCGAAAACAGGAAGTATGGTAAAGATGATCTTCCAGCTATTGATTCCGTTTGTCCTTCTGACATTAATCTGAATGTATTTGTTTTGTGTTATTATCGTCTCTGGTAAATTTCAGTTGGTTTGCTCAATTGAAACTTCTTTTTTTAAGGATTATCAACTGTAAGTTGATGGCCTAAATTGCACTGTTTGCCTTTCTCAGAGAGCGAAATCGTATTTAGACTCCTTAGGATAGGACTGTGAAAGCGGGAAACCATCTCAAGAAAAACAGTGCTAGATTTCGTGTGTGAAATTGCTAAAGCTACGGCTTATTCTTGATTTGTAACAGTTCTTTTTACCAGGATACTATATGGCCCATTTATGTATGTATGTAACTATGTATTGTAAAAAAGTTTGGAGGTTTTATTGTTTTTTTCTACCAGGCAGAATTTTCCACCCTAATGCTTAAGTTAACTTTTGAAGACGGTTTCAAAGAGTTGTCAGCCTGAAGTAACGCCACTGTTTTTCTCATATCATATGTTGCCTGTCATAGTTCGCACATTTTTTTTATCTCAAAGCTAGGCAACATACGCGTAAGTTCTCATAGTTGTCACATTTTTTTATTACATGATGTATTTCTTTAACATTAACACCCTATAAAATTGACCTTAAGACTAGTATTGTGTTAAGAAACAAAAAAAAGATAAATTATATTAGTAGGGGGTAAAGTGAACCAAATTGCACTCTTTTAGATTTTTTTAAGGTGTCACTGATTAAAGGTGCACTTTTCAGGGGTTATCCAGACTTTAGCTATAGGGAGTAAGATGGACTTTATCATAATTTAAAATGGCAACATTGACATAAGAGTCGTCTGCTCCTTGATAATTATACACAGCATAGGAATAGGGTTTAGTCAGTCATCTATACCCAATCCATAAAACACGAGAAGATCGTCTGCCCCTCCCCTGCTAATCCGTCGTGCCTGCCGTATTAATAATCCGTCGCTAATCCGTCGCCCTCCGTAGCCTGCCCCCTCTCGCATCACACCCAAACCCGGCACGAAACCCGAACAGACCCTGTGATTGCCGAGAGGAACGTGAACAGACGCCATGACACCGAAAAGAACGACGGCTCCTCCGTCGCCGGTTCATGCTCCCGTGCCGGTATCCCTCACCGCCTTGCCGTCGCAGCGCACCTCTACCACCTCCGCGGGACCGACGCTTGCTACCGAGTTCCCCTCAACACAAGCTCAACATGGGGAATGGTGGTGGTGGCGATGGATTCGTCTTCAGCCTCCTTCAGATCCGGCGTCGGCATGGCGGCCTTGGACACGCAACAAGGAGCTGAAGATGGTCTCGGTCATCATTGAAGGAGAAGGCCTCGCCGTTTAGGTCTCAACCACCGGATCCATCGTCACATAATCCCAGGTATTCATCCATGTGATGGTGCCCTTGGTAGTTTAGTCGATTTGTGGCATGTTTCTCTGATTTAGGGTTCGAATTGATGATTTTTTTATCCAAGCACTGTACCATGTGGGGTTCACGAGTGAATTGATTACAACTTGCGGCAAGGCGCGAACTTCTGTGATGCACGGAGACAACGATGTCTGTGGCTGCAACACTGGTTAACGAATTACGAAAGCCAAGAAGAAGGTAGCAAGTTGCTGATGACATGTTGTTGTACTTGCCCATCCTTCACATTGTTAATGTTATACGATTGCATGACTATCACATTGTTGATGTTATAGGATTGCATGTCTGCAAGTTACAAGCATGAGGTTATTTACATTCCAGAATGTTGAGTTCACCTTTTGAAATATTAATGCAGATATTCAAACATGTTTGCGACAATGAAATTGTCATGAAGAAATTGGAGGCCCGTTTCTTTCACTAAATCTTATGTTTTGGAGGTACTTCACTTTAATTTTAATCAGTTTTCTCATGCACAAACAGACCATATATAATCAGTTTTTTCTTGCACAAACACAACTTCATTGTTTGAAGGACTTGGTTTTGTATTTGAGGAATGCATTCGGTGGACTCTCAAAAGAGGTGGCACATCATCATGAGGTATCAAAGCATAAAGGATCTTTTCCTTAAGGTAATTGAAAACCTGTTGGGTTTCTTCCTTTTATATATGTATGAAATGATTGTAGTACTTCTAACGTATGGTGGCATTGCCAATAAAATATTTAAATTAGATATGTTCAAGGTGCTTCCAGTAGGCAGCATCATCAATCCTGGCATTTGATCATTCAGTGCAGGATTATTACAGATAGTATAACAATTCCTATCCCTCTTGTTTTGGTTTTTGTTTCTCATTTTTATTGTGGGGATGATTCGAGCCGGTGAACCTTGCTGAAAAGTATACATGTTCACCGTTTGTATTAAGTTGCTACTCATGTGACTGAATATTTCAATTTGATAGCTGAATAGCTGATAACATCTTCTTTAGAAAAAGAATTGAATATGGAATTTATTGATTACATGGCTTATTTGATTTATATCCATTTTTCTGCTGAAAAAACAGAGCAGATGCATATTTAAGCAAGCTGATATGAAGAGGAGGGGAAGAAAAGCAAGAAGAAGTGGAAGGAGTTGGCTTGGGAGAAGAGATGCCTGTTTGGCTATATATTTATATCTATTCCATGCTACCCCTATATATTCTTGTGCCAAGAGTGATAGTACTGAATACCAAAGGCAAATGACTTATAAAAGCATGTTTCTGGAAGTCATAGGCTGTTCTCATTTTTTGTTTTTTGTTTGGCTAAAAAAATAACGCTGAAATAGTATTCCATTATTGGATCATCTGTTATCTAATCTTGAAAAAAGAAACTTCATCTGATATTGTCCGAGTATTCAAGTGTGTCTTATTTTTAAATAATCTATGGCACATTGATTATTCAAGTGTGCCTTATTTTTAAAGCATGACTCTCGACACTGCATTTTTGGAGAATCCAGTCTAACCAGTCTGTACTTTTAGTTCCATTGCTCTTACTATTTGTTACTTTTTGGCATTCCTCTCTAAAGCAAATCCTGTTTTCATTATTAGTTATTTTCACTGCATGTCTGAATATTATTGTTGTATGAACATTATGATCCTTGTAACCTGAGACAAATATTCTCTATTCTCAGTATTATCTCTTGCACGTGAAAGACCTTGGATTCCCCGATGATGTAACATTAATTTTACATGTTCAGACATCAGAAAGTATAAGAACAAGAGGAGGCTGGAATTCGTTGATGTCCTTGACAAGCCTTGTGAAATCCGATGACATGGACGTTCTGATTCCAAAGGTGGAGGCTGTACAATTGTCTGAAGCCATTAGACGTAAGGTCCTTTTCTCTGCCTTCAATATGGATTACACGTCGCATTTTATAGGTTCAATATGGTAAAGGTCCTTTTGGTTTTAGGAAACAGAGAGTACAATGAAGAATGGTGTTCCATAAAGTACTTTGGGCATATATATATAATGCCTTTATTGAGCTTCTTTTTCTCTTCTAAATAAAAAAACAAGGTATCACTTATGTATTTGCTATTTTAGAACCTGATAATGTTGCTTTATATAGTACTGCATCTAATTTTTAAGAAAACATTTTTTTTCATTGTGGTTTATATTTGTTGAATGAAATTAATGGGAGGCTGTATGGGAAAGACGATTCTTCAGAAATAACATTCAATTCTTGGTTCATCTATTGCCTTGCTTGAATATTCAAGCATTTCTCATTTTTAAAGAGATCTTTTTGCACATTGATCACCAAATCAATAAGACGTAAGACAACAGTGGGCTGCACATGAGTGACGCTGCCAGAAACTGGAGGTTGAAGATGATGAACAGGAGTAGGATTCGAATTTGATTGTCATCAAACAGAACATGAAGTATTGCATATTCATAGTAGATAGGAACAACAGTTGTTTAAATTAATAACTGTAGACTAGAAGAACTGAAGTCTAGAAAATTATAACTGTAGACTGTAAATGGGTTGTCTGCTCTATAGCCCCTTTTACGCCCTAGAATGATCAAGAAAAAGAAATAATGTTGAAACAAAAAGGGGATCCCTAAGAAAAAGGTATAGTCTTTTGATGTCTTTAGAAAAAAAAAGTTAACTGTGTAGAATTAATTATTATAGGGTGTATTTATACTGTAGTTTAGGTGGCCATAATTGTTATGTCACTTTTAACAGCTGAGGGATAACTAGCAAGCAATCTACTTTGTAATTATACTAGCATGAGATGGTACACATAACAATTTATATGCATCCAAGAGTTCATGCCCGTAGATATTCCAAATAGATGTTCCTTAATGCTTCTTCAGAAATGTATACCATGATAGAAATATTCAGTAACATTTGTGTTTATCTATTAGAGAGGGTGAGCGGACAGAAAGTTTATGTGCTATAGTGATCATTATCAGGGCTCAGGACAGGGCGAGCAGCAGGGTTTGTGAACTGTACATTATATTGTCTAAATATAATGATGATTTGACACATTTATTTGGTTTCCTTATTCAGATTGGCTCCAATACTCTATTATGATTTTTCTCAACTCAGCAATCAGACTAGGAAGGATGTTGAAAAGATGTTGTACTGGGAGGTGCATCTAAGTAAGTCGAAATCCTCTTTAAGCCAGAAATGTCCTCCAGGTGCTGATCTTGCAACATCTTTACTTTTTTTTTAATTCCATCTTGTTCGATCTATGAATTTAGAATCCAATGTGCAGTCTATGGATGGTTCTAGCAAGGACGAGATGCTTGCTGTTTGGTCATTCCTGCAGCATGGACTCACTGCCGTAGATGGTTCCATGAAGGTATTGCTCCTGTTTTTTGCTGATTAGATGTACCTATTTCAAGAGACGATCAAACTTGAATTCTCATATCCATATAAAAAATGATTGCTACTGCTTATTGGCTTTATTTCAATGAAAGCAACAGTTATAAATTGAAAGATGGATACTTCAATGAAGATTGCTACTGTTTGTTTAATGATTCTCTTGCAATGTGTCTAACTACATAGCCAGAATGAAAAAAAGAGGCTAAAGTAGCACCCTGCAACTTTTTGAGATATCAGGTGCCTGAGTAAATCAGTGTGCATCGCATCCAGTTCCTGTCGTAGTCTTTTGGCCTGCAACTTCCCCTAATAACTGCTACTACTCGCTTACTTATGATAGTTGAGAATAATGTGATGGTTGATTTTGTTATTTCCTCCGACTTGGGTCTTTCATAAGTCTGCATGTTCAGAGGTTGTTATGCCATCTAGAAAAATAATTGAGATGTGTAAAAAAGCGCTAGATGCATATTAAAGATCTGTATTGCGCCTAAGTATACGAGTCTTTACTTAAGCTTATTGACATTATTCTAGGATTATTGATACATCTTTGCTGCACATTATTTCGACTATTTGATAATAATTTTTTCCCTCTTTCGTAAGTCTGCATGTTCAGAGATTGTTATGCGATCTAGAAAATTATTTGAGATATGTAAAAAAGTGCTAGATGGATATTAAAGATCTATATTGTGCCTATTGATAGTATAGAGTCTTTGCTGAAGCTTAATAACATTATTCTAGGATTATTGATACATCTTTGCTGCACATTATTTCGACTATTTGATAATAATTTTCCCCTCTTTTTATTAGTATGCATGTTTTTTATATGTGCAGTCACATATGCCTCGATTAACCTATTTGAAGTAAGGATTCAAAAAAAAACCCTATCTGAAGTAAGAGCAACAGCTGCTGACTCATGTTTACCTGGATGAAATTCAAATTTTATTTTGTTTTACCCGAGTTTTGACTGCAACACTTGCTTTTGTAGTGGACACAGAGTCACAAGGGAAGATGATGAAAACAAGAGGAACAATGCAACTTGATTTGAGGTCATGACCTCAATGAGCTTTACTTGAGACATGATGAACTCATTCAACTATTTGAACACCAAGGGCAAAAATGTTATCCGATTTTTTCCTCTTGTAGAATCAGTGATAGCAACATTAGCAGAAGCAGACAGCATGAACTCATTCAACATTAGCAAAAGCATTAGTGTTCTGCCATTTGGACAGCAATGTAAAGTTATTCAGCTTGGTCTACTCATGATCGCCAAGTGGTGATTTTTACTGAGAATTTTTACTTTTGCTTTTGCATTCACTTGAACTGTCATGCTGCTTTATGTTTGCTCTGCATGTAGTCTAAACATATTGCAAAAAATTAAAACTTGAGCCTTGGTCTTAAGCTATGAAGTAGCAGTGACAGCTAAGCTAATGATACTGGAGATGCTATGAGCCCTTATCAGATTTTGTGATCTTTTTCACCATGTATATATTTGCCACGGTATAAATAACTAGATTCCAGCATAACTTTATAGCATCAAGAAGGAATACAGATGATCTACCGTCATTTCGAAGTGGAGGGAAAAAATACCGAGTATAATTTATTAGCTAATAGTTATGTTCGTCCATGGGCTAGATAGGATCACATGATTTACTTGAACCTATTTTGTATTAATTCCATTACAAGTGAAGCAATGTCAGGTTTATGCCATTGGGGTTACAAATAAAGAAATACGTAGCCATCTTTTTAGTTTGTCTCTCTTTTCGCTCCTTTTTATGTGTTGTAAAATAACCAAATGATTTTTTCTGGTTCTAAAGCCATCAGAGCTGGAATTTGGTGTTGGGGCCAGTGACGAAAATAGCCAGGGATGGAGGTTGTGAATACACGATCATGCTTGTTGTATTGGGTGACTACTCTGTACAATGTACATGCTAATGGTGCGGTGACTTTATACATTGTTAGCCACGGATCTTTCCTACTGTTCTATGGTGGAGTGAAAGAGGTGTGACAGTTATATAAAATAATTAATATTGTTCTTTGAAATAGAGGATTGAGATGTAAATTCTAGCTTCTTTTATATCAAAAGTTAAGTTGATTACTTATAATTGTTTTTGAAGTAGAGGATTGAGATCTAAATGGAGTTTCTTCTACTTTTTTTTGGTTTTATTTCAGTAAATTAACTTAGCAGCAGGTTACGGATGCCGTAAAAAAGCATAACACAATACAAGTTGTTACTTGAGTACTTTGTTTTCTTCATTGTTTGTGCAATGAGTAATTATCATGTAACTGGAGCTCCTTTCTTATATGCCACTGTAAGTGTTTTAGTACTTTTCAGATGTATTATTAGTTCTAAAACAATATTAAACTATAATGTTTAGTAGTATGCGTTGAGCGAGTTTCTAATGCCAGAACCAATTTGAACATTTCCATTAGAAAAAATTCTAGGCGTGGCTTGCTGGAAACTTTTTCGTAGCTATTAGCTCTCATTTCACGGTCGAATTAAGATTCAAGATGGTAGGCCAGTTTGACGATGGTGATAGAGATGAAGGTGGCAATGTGTGAAATAGTGGTGGGAACAGGTCAAAGCAAGAAAAGCTTGATAATGTATATAGAAAGACACCATGCATAATGATGGGAATATAATAACACCTATGATACTGAAAAATATAACATGATATCTTAGACGCAAGTTAGAAAAAATAATTAGAAGTATAGTAATTTAAGATTTTTATACCCGTAGCAACGCACGGGCACTCTGCTAGTCATTGCTAATCCCTTATAAATCGACGGACTTTAGGGTATGTTTGGTTTGACGCCAAAGCTAGCCCAACCAAAAGTTGGTGCACCAACATGATTTTGGTCATCATTTGGTTCACTGCCCATGCCTTGGCGAGCCAACGTGCCCACGCCCGCGTAGTAGCTCACGTAGTTGATTTTTACGCCCGTATGTTGGCGAGTTGAGGGCGGCGGATTTGCTCGCCAATAATTTGGCGTGCCTGCAGTTGGCATGGTGTGGCTGGGCAAAATCCAAACGTGCCCTAAATAATCTTCTGGCATAGCATGCATTTAATAAATGTGAAACGCCATAGCATGCTCCACAGCTGCGTTCCCCTGGTCTCCTTTCCACCACTGACGTGTATCAGCCTTTCTTCCATTCCTTTTTAAGATATTTCTAAAGAAAATACAGGTGCAAGCAATAAATTAGTCAAGAACCAGCATAATAAGAATAAGATACCAAACAACCACACAAGATGTATACCGAGAACATAATCCTTAGCCTTTCCTTCTGAGCTTCTTCCTGTAGAGAAATAAGGGAGTTAGCAATGATACAACAAGAAAGGCAGCCTCTCCATGAAGTAACAAAACCCCAAAGAATAATATAAATCATCGTACGTCTTCCTCGTCTTCAGAGTCACTGATCGGATCACCTCCAAATGCCAGGCCTCCCGGTGGCAAATCACAGTTGTGTCCACCGGAGTATGCGTGAGTATTCCTTGGATGGTTGATTTCAGGACCACCACTCTTTATGCAACCATAACAGAGACCTTCATTTGGAAATGCAAGCATTGTCATTTAACTGCCAAAACTCATAAATCATGGACAAAAATATTTCAATAGTAGCGGAGTAATTTAAGGCAAAGATTATCCATTCATGGTCCTGCACATGAACAGATTTTGAGTCTTTGACATAGTACAAAAGGTGCAACTCAATTGAGCTGAATTAACAAGCATGACATTAAACAAACTGGAATGCCAATAAAATAAAGAATTAGAGATCACATCAGTGGAAATGACTACACCTAAAGAAGTTTACTGAAATCCAGAATTCATATCAAGACATTCTGTTTGTGGTGATCAAGATGCAATACACATTCCGAAAGTCTTTTTACTCAGAGTTGCAAATGGCAAAATCAAAGAATTGTAACAGCACCAGAACTATGATGAGTATAGGAAAGTTAATAAGAGCATGGATGGGATACCGTCATCAGAAGATTGAATAATACAGCAACACGTCAAACTCCAATCTTGTTCCGGTTGTGACATTTCAGCAAAGAATAGATACTCCTTGTCATCCTTTTTCGTCTTGGTCGTGAAGTTGAAATGATAGTAAGCTGTCAATTCCTCATAAAAACATTGATAGTTTGAAAGACTATCAAGTTCATGTGCAGCATCCTAAAATAAGACAAAAAGCACACTGCATAAATAAGTAAATTGTGTGCTACGCGTGCATGCATGTGTGGATGGAGAGAGGACCTTGCAAAGATTATGGTAATCATTATACTGATGCAATAAGGCTTGAACCATGTCGTGCAGACCAGCATGGGGATTCTTGCATGATGGCGAATTCGGACCTCTCCTTGGATTACCATCAGGGTAGTAAAGATATCGTTGTACAAGCCACTCCACAGGATTATCTTTATCCGGCTCACGCCTAATTAATATCAACACATTCAACATGATTAGCACTTAACTAGAGACAGAGTGCTTTTTTTCAAACATAAACAATACTCCCTCCTTTACTAAATTGTTGTCGCCATTGACTTTTTTCGTGACGTTTGATCATTCGTCTTATTCAAAAAATTCTTCAAATACAAAAAGTATTATGCTACATTTCAAGTTTCTTTAGTGATAAAACATATTCCAATAAAATATATGACATTTGTTAAACTTTATTTGAATAAGACAAATGGTCAAACTTAACAAAAAAAAGTCAACGGCGACAACAATTTAGTAAGGGAGTAGTACAGAAAATTCTAAGTATTCTGCAAATGGCATTGGGTCCCCATGTCTATGCATGATGTTATTTAGTAGGGACTAAACAGCTCGCAACATATCTTGTGGTAGAATAATGTCTTCGAAACTCTACAAATTATAGATAACTGAAAATTTAAGTATTTCTAGACCTTGATGTCAATATTTGCAACCCCACCCCCTCACAAAAAAAAAAGAGAGGAAAACGGCTGGCTAACTTTCATTGGGGATTACCAGGTTTGCACATGATGCACTGTTTAACTATAAAATGGGCTAATTTTTCTGCTTATCAACGTTCCCGCCCTCTAACATTTAGCACTATCACATCAAAGAGAATCTTATCTTACTATTTATGAATATTTCGATCAATTTAATGACAAAACCCTTTTGACAGATTGGTGCTAATTTTTTATATGAATCTAATGAGCTTAATTAATCTACAGTAACCATTTTCTAATCACGACTTAATTAACCTCGTTAGATTCGTCTCGTAAATTAGTCTAGGGGCCTGTAATTTATTTTATAATTAAACTTTATTTAGTACTCCTAAATAGTAAGATTCTTTTCGATGTGATAGCTATAAAGTTTAGAACCCATATAAAGTTTAGAACCCAGGAAACGAACACACCCGTAGTCTAAAAGATTTCAACATGTATATTAAAGTAAATATTGAAACATATATGTTGTTAGCATCTTTATGTAGAATCTAAACTTACACGTGCCTATGAATTACGGATTGAACACTAAACCGAGTTTAGCAGTCCCTGGCAAATAGGCAAAAAAGGTTTATCCCGTTCATTAGATCGCGAACAGGACTGCAAGAAATTGCATAGTCAAGACTCTTTTTCCATATCAGATTTTTGATATTTCTATGCCCCCTAAAAAAATCAAGTTTCCAAGTAACGATCATGCTCTGGAAAACTTAGGACATAAAAATCATTTTACTAATATAATATATCACATTCCACAAGGTGAACCAAGGCTTGAATTCTAAGGAGTTGACTACTGTTGAGTGAATAAATGATTGCAGTGCACAATAGAGAGAGATTATGCTAGAACAAAGGAGAGAAATTTTACATTTCTGGCAGCTGCAGTGCAGAAAGATGGTTCTTAATAGCATCATCAGCTTCCTGTAAGCTCTGGAATGGTCCGCCCACATGAGGATATGTGTGGAAAGAACCACCGCAATCCATCCTAATGAAAAACGTCTGATACCAATCTGAAGGATCACGAAAGAAAATAGGAGGCCCAAGAGACGATGGTGGAGAGCTCTCAACAGTGTCATGACCAGTAGCGATGGATTCTTCTTCTCCCCATGATGTGGCGTCAACCAACTCACCAAAGGATGAAATGTCTGGATCTTGCGAAGCTAGTGCAGAAGCAGATTCAGCAGCAAGCTTCTCACAACTGGAAGGTAAAGTGCTGGATGAGCTGCCGGCTGTGATTTGTGGCACTGCTGCTGGGGTGGCGGTGATCGACTCTTGCAATGGTTTAGCAAAGGAAAACCGCCCAAATATGTTAACAGCTGAGGCATCGGCTGCTGGGGTGGCGGTGATCTCCTCTTCCAATGGTTGAGCAATGGAAAGCTGCTCAAATAAGTTAACTGCTGCTGGGGTGGTGGTATGCTCCCGTGGACTGACAGAACAAAAAGACACGATGAGTACAGATACCGCAGAATCTTTCGTAAGAAAGGTATCACAAAGTAAATAATTCCTTCTACACAGCACGCTGGTGCATCATGGGACAATTCGCTACCAATTCCTACTATGCCCACACAACTTCCCTCTAGTTAAATCCGACAGAAACCAAATATAATACTAGAAGGGCAAAGTCGTGAAACAATCTAATACTAGACATCGATCGAGTATATATACTTACTTGGCCATATGATCGTTGTTATCCTCCATGTCTCTTAGGTGGTCAACAACTCGATCTATATTTGCCCTGGCACCGGTTACGTTGCTGCAAACCTCGTCAATAAGTAAGTTCAAAACTAAAGGAGAGCTGAGGATAACCTTGGGGGTCGGGGTTGTTTCGTGTTGACCTAGGATATATAGCCCGCGCGTAGATCCCTAATTCGATTACGTTTCCCTTTTTCCTTCACATGGCTCCGGGCGTTTTTGTGCCGCTTCTGTCCGTCCGTTTTCTGTTACCATAAATACACAGAGTTGTAATTCGACGCAAGACCAAAAACGAAAGTAATAATTCGTATAGTAGAGTCGTAGTCTATATATATTACTTGCTCCGTGTTCGTTATACTTGACCGTTCGTCTTAACGAAGGAGCGAGTAGAGTCCAGTTTAAAAGCTGGAAAGAAAAATACGCGATGCAGGCAAGGGATCAATCTTGCCATCATCGTCGGCGTACGTGTTCGTTCTGGTCACCATATGCTCGTGATATATGGGTGAGCAATTTACTCGCGCGCCGGCTTTGCCTGAACAGCATCTGTGTCGAACTAAGGTCCTGTTTGGATCCACCTCATAAATATTAGTTGACTAAAGTTTAGCTACTTTTTCTCCAAACATGACCTCCTAAACTTTAGTCAAGTCACCTTCTAAACTTTAGACCACTAGTCATCTCAACCTTGCTAAACTCTCCTAAACTTTGAATAAAGGCAAATAAAGTCAAAAGTACCCCTCATCACATGTTAGGGATAGAAAAAGTAAAGGTGGAGAAACATTTATTGAGGGTTAGATATGTCCAATTTTTATTTAGTCATGAACTTTAGTCATGGATCCAAACATGTATCTCCTAAACTTTAGTTGGCTAAACTTTAGGTGTAAACTTTAGGTGACTAGAGGATCCAAACACCCCT